>JBCEWB010945996.1:0-15392 GCA_039654565.1 Peronia peronii
GCAGAGGAAACATAGATGGGCGTTTCAAGGACTCATGAAAAACTTAAAGTTAGGCGGGCTTGAAAAGCCACATGTTAAAAAATGCCTCTGTTTTTAGAAAAACAACAACAAAAAACAAAAACAAAAAACAAAAACACGTACATAAAGGGAAAAAAAAAGACATGATGAAAACGCTCGTTTCATGATTTTTTCTTCTCCTTTTCCAGACCAGCACACATACAAGTCATCAAGTAACAACCATAACATGACAAGAAAATGGCAATTATTGAAAAATAAATACATGTACCTTTGATTACAAAAAAAAATTATCTACCAAGAGCGATTCCAAAGACATACACATAAATCATAGCAAGCACCGTTCATGCATTGTTTGATTCGCGATAAAAAACTCAGCTTTATTATTTAAGCAAAGGCTCAGTTCATACTGTTTCAAGCCATATAACAAGCATGCTTTAATTCACAATATGCCATGCACCGCTTCGCATTTCAAGAACGGTTTGATTCAAATTGTTTCGAGCAGGCATTTGATAACATGTCAAGCATAGGTCAACACATACTAATTTAAACAAAACGAATCCATAGCCTCTGGGACCCAGGCTGGATCTATCTTTTTCAAAAAGATTAAAGCCAATCCTTTACTTATCAAGCCAAAGAAACATTATTTACTTCCCTAACAAAAATGATGATACCAACTAGCAAAAAAAAAAAAAAAAAAGCGAATAGCATTTTCCCCTGAGAATAAATAAGTAAATAAAAATAAAAACAAGTCGATGAATATTTATGCCATAGACGGCCTAATACAGAGTTCTAAATTTCAACTGGACACACTCATCTAGTCAAATTAATTTATGAATGAAAGTAATTTGTCTCTGAGGCTTTCCATTTTAAATAGTGTCAGCGCGATTGAAAAAGACTAGACTTCACTTTTCATGACATATCACCTAAACTTTGAGCAATACGAAAAAAAAAAAAAAAAAGAAAAAGATATAATACAAGCAAACTGAGAACACAAGGAAAATTCAACAAACTGAATCACTTCGGTACGCTTTATAACAATAATATACTGAACACAACTGGTTTTACCCCATACTAATACAGCTTTGAAATCTCATCCTGTTTTCATTCACAAACCCGAAGATGCATTTAGACTACCCTTAAAACAACTTTAATGCATTTGATATTTCTTCAAAACAAAAAACAAAAACAAAAAAATGAATGAAAAAGAATAGGAGGAAAAAACAACAATACCTCAACCAATAAACAAAACGTGCGCTGAGATATAATGAATTATAGAATGAACGAAAAAAAAAAATCGAGCTGTCAAGTAACTGTACAGAAAGGGTGAGTTATGATATCCACTAAGCGCGGATAAACCTACAGCAATCAATCCCTATGGAACAGTAGCCACGTAGCGTACACATAATCATGATAATGATGGATCATCCTTTATATACGTTTTCGGCAACAAAACGAATTTTCTTTCCAAATCTCATGTGGGAAAAGTATCTCCCCCCCCCCCCCCCCACCTCATCATTAGGCAGACGCCAAAACTAAGGCACAATTGTACTGAAATTTGGAAGTCAACTGGATAACTTTCAATTTAAAAAAAGAGAACGAGGAGAAGGATCTATTCTATGCCCGTTGGTTCTGCATGTATTTTTGAAACAAAAGGTTGGTCATCTTAACTGCTCAACCGTATCTTCCCTTGTAAATAAAATTTCAAATAGCGACTAAGACTCTTCAGGAAACATCGTGCTGATTAGTTTGCTCTCCACAGATCGATCGGTTCTTCGAGGTATCAAAACCTGCTCAAGGAAACTTCACGTCTTTTCTCTCGCCTTAACCCTTTTCATCCAAAGTTACCAAATTAATATGGCACGGGATTAAAAAACTAAATGAGACAGAATATAAATGACATTTTGAGCAAATTACCTAAGGAAAAAAAATGTACAGATTTGTGGCGGTCTCCAATATTTAGTCGATATAAACAGTTTCACTGGTGGTTTGGTGTTCAATATAGTTCCACAGCTGTAACACCAAAACTTTCTTTTTAAAAGTCAAATTGGATCTTTGAGGACTAAAGAAGAAAAGGAAAACAGTGGGATTGGGAGACCTATACTTGGTGGAAGTTGTGAGGCGAGATATCAGTGCGGGAGAGGGAATGTGGGAGAAAGGCATCATGGAATGAACTGGTGGGAATGTCTTATAAAGGAAAACAAACAAACAGTAAAACCTGATGAACAAAATATAACTGCTCATCAAAGAGGCATGTCAAAATAATAATAGTAATAATATTTTCAAAAATCCCTGACCAACTGGTGTGTGAAGGCAGACAGGGAGCAGTCATGCTGTGCTGGTGAATCCAAAGAAGATAGGAAAACTTTGTCGATGAAGATCTCAAATTTGACACTGGACAATGTCCTCAAAGAGATGGAGCATCCGAGAACGACCAGTGTCTTTAACTCTTAAAACGCCGATCAGATCAACTGATATGATGATGATAATGTAAAGATACTCTCAATATTGGGCCCGACGGACAGCAGAATGTTTACTCCATGATGTGGATAAAGGATCTGTTTTTGACCGGCCTTGATATTTCGCTTTACCTGGCATAGGGGTGTTGAACAAGCAGCATGGAGAGGAAATGAATGACTTTTATACTCTTTGTTTGAAACGTACTTTATAAACAATTACAAAAACATTCATTGTATAAGGAAACTGTTTTCTTCAATCGTGAGACTTAGGGGAAAAAAATGTGATCAGTTGTTCAAATGACAAGAATAAAAGTGAGTTTTTCCTTCTTCACACCGTTTCTTCAACAACCCTTGTATCTGGTAAAGAGAAGTAATAGCTCTGGTTAAAAAAAAACAGTCCCCATTGTCATCCCGACGAGAGTGATCGGTTCCAAAGAGATTCACTGGGCGGGAATGTAGCTGACGTTCACAACTCACAACTTTTGTTTAAAGCCACTTATGGCTGTCAGACCCACTATCTGACCCTTAAAAAAACTGAAGATCAACGTCATCATTCGGTCTTTGATCAGAAATTAGTATCTCCCCAACCCCTTTCCATCCCCTACTCAAAATAAGTCAAACGCAAAACAAAACTAAGAACAAAACTGTAGTGAGGTACAGCGCCGTTCTTCAATAATAAATAAATAAGAATAAACAAAAACCAAACTGCTTAGAACGAGAGCTACTCGCCGAGAGAATAAGGTGAACTAATCTTTCTGGTCTAGAAATTTCTCTTTCGGCACTGACAGAAACGAAGGGCATGGGAATAATAATGTGATCGCAAGGGAAAAAAAAGTGTGCATGTATGTAGACCGGAATGCGTGTGGGAAAAAGGGTGTAGGAAAGAGGAAAGAAGAAATGGACAAACGGAACAATGAAACAAGAAAAAAAAACAAAAACATCAAAATAAATGAAGAATAAAGCTGTTTTTTCTTGTAAGATATGAAATCGACAATGGAAACTTGAGGGATGAGACCTCTCTTTACAAAAAAAACAAACAAACAAAGAACTGTCTTAAAATTCAAATAAAAAGGCACATCTTGGAAGAAAATGCCTGGGCCATGCAATTCAACGGGGAAAGCAATTTTTTATCTTTATTCTCCTTCTGCTCAAAACTTGCAACAGGAAATCATAAAACATCTTCATACTTATCCTATTTTGGGGCCTGTTCTTCTGTAGGAAATATTTGTTTCAAGCTCATGAAGGTGATACACTCTTAATAGCTTGAAAATACTAAATTATGCCTAGCTCCCTGAGACCATAACCCAGTCCTCGCTAACTTCTTCCGCAAAAGGGTAGTTCTAGCAATAGGAGTTAGTGTCGCCGTATCAAGGTCAATTTTTTATTGAAAATTCGGTGCGTATTGTGAAAATAGTGCGTCAAAAAAGTAATCTGGAAAGCTCTGGGTAAACTTACGCTTACTTTCAGCCTTCTACTTCCTGGAACGAGGTTTCTCCATGACCAGTTGTATCTAGGTGAGTCCAAGTCCTCGACAAGTTTGTTGGCTGCTCGTCTGAATCAATTCTGAGCTACATAACAGTTATCATTGTACAGCATTCTTTGCGGCCTGTCTGCAGATTTTGTTTGATATTTATTTGTTTTGATACAGGTACATATTTTGATTGGAAACATTTTGATTTCATTTGATCTGCAAAGCTCTGTTGACGACGAGTTCCCCCAGTTCGGGAAATTATTGTTTAAATTTCATTTTTCTTGTCCATCCATAATTTGATTTTTTAAGATATCTTATTTTGATGGTGACCTTTCCGTCTCTAGTTTGATCTTTTCACTTTAAATATAAAGGCTGGTGGTCTTTCCATTTCTAATTTGATCTTTTTAAGATCTCTAACTTGACAATTTTTTTCTCTCTTATTTGATCTTCTAAAACTTAATGATGATTAGGTTCCCATCTTCTAACAATAGCATGCATGAATTAATGTTCGTTATTGGTATATAGCCACTTAATCCAAATCTAATGAAACATGTGACATTTTCATTTGGGAACTGACTTGAAATCAAACTTCAGCACTTCAGAATGACGCTGCTTTTCGAAGTCCTTACAAGCAACTACTGCCGGACATTACTCCCAAGAACATTTTTATTTTTCTTGGTCAGACTTTCAGCTTTTCAAGGAAACAAGCTCTTCTCCGTTTGTGTAGGCTAAAACCATAAACTAATTCACAACTATTGAAAAAAAAATGAAGAATATAAAAAAAGATAAAATTGTGACACCGGAATCCTAAAACCTTGCGCCTCTTGAAGGCATACTCATAACATTCTAAGGCTTGGAATGCTGTGTTTATCAGAGTGTCTTTCTTTCCCTTCAGTATATATTCGATGTTCTATGCTATGCAGTTTGAGAGGAGGCTTCGTGGAGACCTATAGCCTTTCAGCGCCGATAGTTGTATTTCCTGAATTCACGATAGTCGACGTAGCCGTCAAAGTCCTCGTCCATGCTCACCAGCGCGCTGTCCACCGCCATCTCGAGGAGAACTTCGTCAAAGACTCTGTCCCCTCTGGCTTTCTTCATGTCCTCCTCTGACTGGCTAGCCGCGTGGTCTGGTGGATAAGGAAGGAGTGTAGCGAGCTACTCTGAGAGAATTACTGGAGCCAGGAGGTCGTGGAGACTCCAAAGCCCATATAAGAGACATGTTCTTACTAACACTTCTCTCTCATGCTGGCACTGCCAGCTATAGTTGTTCGACACACTTACGAATCGATTCCGGCATGAGTATACATAAATCAACAAGCAATCAACGGGCAACTTCAGCTAACCTGTGACAGTCCAACAACCACGAAAGCAGCAAAACTCTTATTCATTCTTATTGTCCTATTGACAATTCCACAACCAAATTTTCAGATATAAAAGGAAATTGATCTACTGATACAATAGAAAATTGATATGTTGAGAAACAACATATTTAGTTAATAATAATATAGGTAAAGGAGACTGATGTCAGACAGAAATTTGGATATCATCCTTTACATACAGAAAATTGTTGATCATAAAACTTCAGATGATATTTTTCACCACTAAGGAATCAAATATTCGCTAATATCAAATGAAAGAAGAAAATGTCCATTGTCAATATTCTTTCAACAGTGGAAAACACAGGGAGAGATATATTGTGATTAAGATAAGAAGAGATTCCGCTATAGATATCTGGCTTTCAGTTGATCTCAGAACTTGCTCCACAACTTCGTACAATATTACAATGCCCCAACATTTACGACGCTACTTCATATGGATGGACTGCTGGACTGAACGTTCAATGGCCCATTTAAACAGCAAAAAGACTTCAATTTAACTCACTACTGTCTGCCTTTGTAATTATTCTGTTGACTAAACGACCATCAAGTCGCCAGGTGTTCTTTTGCGTTCATTTCGGGCTTTCACTTGCAATGAGGAAATTAGGCTACCGGGTACCATTATTAAAATCATTTACTAGGTTAAGATTATACGTCAGGCTAAAATTAATAAAACAACAGCAGCAGATTTTATTGCATGAGAACTCAAGGAGGGTCTCCCTTCTCCCTTTAACTCCTGCGCCCCCCTCCCCTCCACACACACCATTATCTCTCCATCCATCGTTAAGAGTCACCATCACCGTGTCTCAAAGTAGTCGATTCACTGGCTGTGGGTCGCAAAACAAGACCGTCCCTCTTATATAGCAAAACCAGAAATATGCATACAGTATAAGAAAGAAAGAGAATGTTCCAGACAGGAATCCGAAAATTAATCATTCCCACAATGTACATATCAAGATATGTACATATAATATAATCAAACGATACAGAGAAGCAGGAAAGGAGAGGCAAAAATGACAGAAAGCCCATATCGCCCTTTCGAAACATCAAAGGGCCTGACTACGCCTATGTGCAGTGCTCAACTAATTGAAGAAAGTGACTTATGAATTTAAGACGACAAATAAATAAATAAAATAAGTGGTGTTAAAAAACATCGAAACGTAAATAAGAAACCAAAATCCGCCAAAATAGAAACGGCCAAATTCATAAATTCAGAAAGATTAACGACATGCAAACGTCATTCGGATATCAACTGGAAAATAATTTTGATTAAAAGTCAAAAAAAGAATCACACGTTCCATGCACAGACCTCGTAAATGGAATCCTGCACCATGAAAGATCTACTTCGTCAGGAAATTACTGGCCGGATGAGATGTTTGTCTGTCATGGCAAGTTCCACCTCTTAACATCAAACGACTAACTGTGGTCACGTGGTGCATGACTGACGAGCCACACCCATAAACAATTTCCCTGAATACAATCTCATTCCTCAATTAACACTGCCTAGGAATGCACAGGTGGTATATTCCCTCCCTCCCTCCCCTGCTCTCTCTTTTTATATCTAAACACCCACCTATTCGTTTTTATGGCACATCTTTCAGGTTATTTACGCAGAACTTATAGTTTGACCAATTCCTGGACGAATTCTCATGCACGCATGTATTAATAAGTAGCGTTCATTCATTTCATATTATTTTACAATCATGAACATTAATGATCAAGAAATCAAGAATATATAAATATATGTATATATTCCCATTCATTTCGTTATTGGCTAGGACATTAATTTAAGACGTGTCCCCTTTTTAACATCCCTTTCATTCGCAGATGCCACAGATACACTGGTTCCTCTGTTATAGAGTGACTGATTCAAGTCGATATAAACGTCTATTTTTGGAACACAGTATTGTAATATATTTGGAGACAGTCCTTATGAAAGGGATTACTAAATTCCCGCAAAAATGTATGAGGGTGGCAATTCAGTGCATGAATCACGGTTAGGACTTTTTTTTTTTTCAAATCAATAAACACTGCAACCTGAAAGATGTCATGTGATCAAAGTGTTCCCCGTACCGTATGTTAGTTAAAGATCTTTTTTTTTTTTTTTTATCGCATACATTTAGAGAAATTTTTTGATTTTACTATTTACGTCAAAACAATCAGTACAGAAAATTCCTAAAACAGAGTTTTGGTCCAAGTAGTTCACAGTGAACATTCTGAAGTTAAAAATTATCTGTCCATTTTGATCACTGAAGCTCGGACAATATCCACTTCCGCGGTAGTCAACTCTAAGTTACAACAAGAGGTTTTAAAAAAGGACCAGGAGTGTGCAGAACGTTAGGCCGTGTCCAGAAAGTGAAATGAACATGTCACTGGCGTTGTGCTTTGCTTATCTTTTTAAACTCGAAATATTCCACATAGCCGTCCTTGTCGCCGTCGAACATTTGGAGAGCCGAGTCAATGGATGTGGCCAAAAACTCATCTGTCATCACCGTTGGTCCCGCGTTCTGTTGCCCGTCAGCCTGGCCACTGGGCTGGGTCTGGCTGGTGTTCTGAGGATGTTCTGAGAGATGGGATCAGGGCAGCCGGAATCAGAGAACCAGACGTTGTCAAGCGAATTCCACAATCGCCCAAGTCATGTTTTTCTTTGTCTATTGAGAGTTTGAGCTGTGATGTTAGCCGAAACCACTACTACACTGGTAACCAAAGTAGAAGTTGCACAATGCTTCCACACTATCCCAGTGTCGTCTGCCAATAAACAGTATATACATGTATATTAATCTGACAGCAACCTTTGCGCTAAATGGTGTCGTTCACTCTCCGGAAACAGATAAAACTGACTTGGGCCATTGTGGCATGACCATGGTGATATATTATTATGTGCTGCTGACGGTGGGAGTGAACAGTTTTGGTGCTGAAACGATGTGTTGCTAGAAAGGCCATATAATCATGTGGGGATGATCTATGGTGCTAGGGTGGAGCTATTTGCACTTTTGGTCATGAAAATATAACAATGTGACCAACCTTAAAGCTGCTGATAAAGACTGAATTTATGTGGCGGTGTTCTTGGCGGGAGATGAAATCGGCTTCGACTAGGACTACTGGTTCATCATTGAAGGCATGGAGTGAGCTCCAAGGGTGTTTTATGAATATATGATCAGGACGACCATGACCCGATGTAGTTGTGGAGATGTATATGCGTCACATCTCTTTACTCTTTCAACCCCCTGCGGGTGGTTTATACGCGCTGTTGCTGTTGGAAATAATGCTAGTGATGTGGGAGGGGGGAGGGGGGGGGGTCAGAAACAACAGCCAAACTGGCGTTATCAGTTTAGGTTACCGTGGTATTATTTGATGATGCAGTAGCTGTAATAAGAAGTTGTGTGGTGGTGATGTCATGATGGTACATGTAATGGTGAGTCGTAATGGTGATAGCTCTGGTTCTCCAGCTTGTGACAGTGTAGTAGTGCGGATGATATGATGACAGACGGATTTGACTGACTACGGCACGGCCAGTGATGGCTGCTGATAGAAGTAATTCGCTGTTAATGCCGCTGCTGTTGATAAAATGGTATCGATGGGTATCGAAATACTTCTTCCCACTGTGAAGCAAAGAATATTGAGATGGTAGGGACATGTAACAAGATCCAGTGGCCTTGATAAAACTTTACTAGAAGGGACACAAGATGGGAAGCGAAAGAAAGATGGGAAGAAGAAGAGACGGACCGACAACATTCAGGAATGGACAAATGGCCCACTACCGCTACAGATGAAGAAGATTGATGCACAGCTCGTCAGGAGGTGCCAGATAACTAACTCCAAACGGAGTACAGTTAAAAGCTCAAAACAAGCTCCAGCGACCTAGTTCTGGCAAACGGAGCGGTAACTGGTGATGATCGCCGTGATGATGTGAGCCTAAGCAAGGACGTTGTGGGACTTAACGCGATTGCGGTGGCAATTAACATTAATGTTAACATAGAGTTACAATGGTATCAGTGAGTTTCTGGTTGGTATGACTAACAGTTTTCAAACTACGCTTCCCAGAATATCTTTATGTTCACTAAGCAATAATATGAAGGTATGAATCATGGAACTTAAAGAAAGGAGATAGTAGACAGGGGGAGGGGGGGGGGAGGGAGGGTGAAAGAATAGAAAGTTTAGGAAGAAAGGGACCGGGAGAAAAAAAAAAATAACGGTTTCTGACGACGGAAACTTTCATGTCATATTACATCAAGTGCTGATTTCATTACAGGATGCCGCAAGACAAAAATGTATTTATATATTACTCTCTCTACCAACTGTGCTAGAAATAATGTGTCCGGTCATTTTGCATTCTTTTGATAATATGAAATATAGCAAGAATGCTATGTCCTGGGTGTAGAGAGTGGTGTCGATCAGAGCTATTTATGGAAAGAGCCAGACAAACCGACAGATAGACAGGCAGACAGACAGAGATTTGGCACATATCAGATCATTCAAGGACAACTTGTACGAAATGCAGATCTACCTAGACAAAGAATACGGTTGAACCGGTTCCTGTGCAATGAAAGATGCAGAATGGTGAAACAATATAATGAAACACTAAATGAACCATGTGTACTATTAAATATCTCCCATGACAGCTGATATGGTGAGGGGATACCAGGACCAGGGACAAGACCAACGACAATATATGTTTCGCTTTTCAACCTCCAGCGGGAAGTTATCTCACAAAGACCAAGGACCAACAGCATGACTGCTCTTTCTGCCAACCTTCACTGACTTGACTGAACCAACCACTAGGTGAAATGATGGAACGGGTACCGGGTGGAATAGAGAATCGGGGACACGGTGGGGAAGGGGGGGGGGGGAGAGGTGGCTTGAGTATCTCTTGTGACCCTCTCATGGGTGGGTTATGAGGGAGAAAGAAATCGGAGGTGGGGGTAAAATGGGGGGAAAGGGGTAGGAAAATAAGGAGGGGGTCATGGGAAGTAGCGAGCGAAAATAAGAAGATGGAGGTAACTGGTGACTTTGCATCATATCAAAAGATATCCTTCTGAAATTGCAATATATGTACTAAGAAATGGACGGGTGCATAAACTTTGCTAGAGATATTCACCTTTTTCCTTCAGTCTGATTTTACCATCTTTTAGAAATAAGAATGATACGGCGCGATGGGCTATCTACGCCACCTTAATTGTGCTCAGACTGAAAATATAATCATGTGGGGAAAACATTACCATACCCCTACAGATGTTGTTAAAAAAAAAAACCAAAAAAAACTTCAATTCGCGCTCTCCGCTGTCGAGGCCTTTACATACACATATGTACTGGAGGAGCATCCCTATAACCTTTGCTGAATACTCACAAATGTCACAGATGACGATACTAATGCACAATACATTGTATTATCTCCTGGAATTTCCATACTAATTTTGTAGTAGGTGATTTATTTATTGATTTATTTTTGGTCACAAATGCCGAGGTAAATTTTGTTTGACAATAACATTGTTAAGAGCTACTATATTAGCCTTTGATCAAGAACTGTAACAAAGCAACACTTTCCAAATTTTAGTCATAAAAGTATTCGTTTTGATATCCGTCTCAAAGAACTTTTGATTGATAACGACACTACTCAGATTATTTCCATGTATGAAATGCAAAGGTAGAAAATGGTATCCTATTTACATATGCGGTTATGAGATACTTTTGATTGATGACCATAATGTGACCGAACCTTTTCCGAATATGAAACAAATAAAAAACAAATAAAAGAAGAAAACGAAAAAAAAAAAAAAAAAAGAAGGGACTGGGGAAGGGAGGAGGGGTGAGGGTGGGGTCGGGTGTGGGGAGGGGGATCTGTTTACAGGTGTGCTGTTGGATGCCACGTCTAAAGAATTAATATCCCTGAACCCCCCCCCCCTCCCCCCACCCTTATGATATTAATAAACAATACCAAAATAAAAACAGGTTGACCTTTTCAGGAAAAAGATTACAAAATGTTACAAAATAACAATAGGTAACAGTCGCCTTCGAAGTCTTTGGCATTACATGATAAAAATAATATTTCCGTTCAACGAAGAACACGAACCGTAGTAACAGATAAGATTAAATACACATAATTCATCAACTTTTCCAACCACGATCATATTATCAGAGAATTTAATGTGATGGTTGAGGCAGATTCGTAATTTGGGACCAAATCAAAAGCTGACTAAAAAAAAAAAAAGGGCAAACACAAAACAGCAATAGCAACAAAATAAGAATAATTAAACCACTTGCGGCAGAATTTTCAAAGGGAAAACAAATACAACAATTTCAAAAATTCCTAAACCAGAAATACGAGTTATTCTGACAAGAATTGAACACGGTTGCTGATACCAAGCAATGCTATGACTACTGATGGAACATCGGTATAAATAATGTATACATAATATATACATTTCATTTTAGGATGAAATAGGGAAAAATCAACTCCTTTTCTTAGGGGAAAACTCTGTGAAGGTATGGGCGTACAAAATGGACATTGAATGTGTGTCTTGCTGTTTTTTTAACAGGTTTTCAGTTCTTTCCATTTCATCCTGATGCCATAAATGACACTGACGGAGGGTCGTAACACTTTCTCCGTTCATTGTTATCATCACGGGCAACGCTTTTTAAAAAAAAACAATTGACATTTTCCTTTTTGTTCAAATGTTCTTCTCAAAATAATTTTATATGTATCTTGTGTCAAATTGTAAACTTATACGACACAAATTACAAAAACTGAAGGAAAAAAGGGAATTTTCATTTTAATTTATTGTTTATTTATTTATTTATTGAAAGTGATGATTTTATAACCAAGGGTCAAGATCTTTTGTCATACGGTCAAATTAGGAAGAGAGAGAGAGAAAGAGAGAGAGAGGGAAAGAGAAAAAGAGAGAGGGGACAACGAGAGATTTCACTGCTAGGAATCGTATGGCACGTGGCTGGAATGGTTCAAGTCAGGGGGAACAGAAGTTGTGCAATTACAAAACTGTTCACACTTAGGTGTATACACTGTTTGGTAAAGACCCTTAAATTCTTTAATTTTGAAATGCAGTTTAAAGTTCAATAACATAAATTTCCATTCATCTCACTGACCTTACAAAGTATCCAAGTAACGATTGACGCGTTCTAGCAACTATAATAATGCTTGATACTGATGCTTTACATGAATGCTGAAAATGCAGGAACAAGCGATCGAGTTTAGCAGTATCTGTAAGATTTATGGTAGGCAAAGATGATACAGTGAAATCCTGCTGGACTGAAAAAAAAAACGGCAAACTGGAATCTTACTGTAAGTATAGATGATAAAATGGAATCTTCTTGTAAGTAAAGATGACAAAATGGAATCATATTGTGAGTGAAGACTGTGAAATGGAACCCTACTGAAAATAAAGATGGTGAAATGGAATCTTATTGTAAATAAAGTCGTAAAATGGAACTTTATTGTAATAAAGACGATAAAACGGAACCTTATTCTACGGACAGATGGCAAAATGATTCTTCTTGTAATTGAAAATTGTAAAATGGAACCTTATTATAAGTAAATGTGGCAAAATTGAATCTTATTGTAAAGATGGCAAAAAATGGAACCTCATTTTCCTGTTATAAATTGAAGCAGAGCTTTCATCTGTAATTACATACTGGGCATGTTTCTATTTCTCTGGTCTGCAAATATAATAATCAGTTACCGAATTGAAATGGTCGCTAAAAGCATTGCAGACTCCACTACTATGGCCGTTTTTTATTTTATTATTTTTTTTCTAGCAATATGATATTGAAAACATATTCTACTGATATGGGCACAAAAAGGCAAATAATTGCAGACCACTCTTGATGCGAATTGCAACAAACAGACTATATTTAGTGGGTGATCAATCAATAAGCCTAGTCTCTAATATTCTGGCCACAAGAACGATGATAGGAAACATGCGATTCTCTTGCATTTCTTTCACGACGAGCTCATGACCTTTCTGACGGCTTTGAATTCGAAATACTCCACAAAGCCGTCATCGTTGGTGTCGAAGTTCTTGAGCACACCGTCCACCACCTCGGTCAACTTTTCATCGGTCGCTACCCGGATATCCTTGCCGTCCTTATCGAGATAGCGAGAGTCGTCTTTCTCTTCTCCATCAGCTGTGAAGATGGAAAACGCTTGCTCATCTTAACTGGTATATTTCTATTGCTTAAATACCTAGCTACATTCTTCTTTTCCCTCGGAACTAGTACATTAATTTGAACGCGAGAGTAGTGCTGCACTCCATCCATTTAAGTCTCCTGTTTCAACGAGCCATTAGCACTAGACAACATTAGCTTGGTAGTCCTGGTACTATGAAAAATGGGAAACATTTATATATCAAAATTAAATAAATAAATAATAAAAGGAAAAATGGGGACTGCAATGAAATCTCTGGTCATCCTCTCTGCTGCACGTAAAACTATAAGTCATCGGCGCGTAATCCAGATCATCCCCCCCTCCCAACCGACCGACCCCTCTAACTGCTCAAAAGATCGCCTATTATTCCTTCTGTTGTAGACAAAATCTTCAGACATGTCCACAACAGAGAGACACGGGCCAAGCATCGATGTAAACTAAGCCTTGGGACCACCGGCTCTGGAGGCTTTCAACTCAAAATATTCCACGTAGCCATCCTTGTTGAGATCGTGTTGCTGCAACACCGTATCTATGGATATGGCCAGCGTCTCGTCGGTCAGCCCTCGCAGTGGGACTGGCTCTGTGCCACTTCCTCCTTCCTCCTGCTGGTCTTCCTGTCTGCTCGTATCATTCTGCTTGCTCGTATGCTCTGCAAAAGGTGCGGAAGGTGGGGGGTAGGAGGTGGCTCTAGGACTCCTTATTCTTCATAAGTTACCGTGTACATGTAGTATAA
Organism: Peronia peronii; assembly: GCA_039654565.1. NCBI lineage: Eukaryota > Metazoa > Mollusca > Gastropoda > Systellommatophora > Onchidiidae > Peronia > Peronia peronii. Next base: position 14,213 of record JBCEWB010945996.1, read on the forward strand.
TGCACTTAAAAGGTCGGACTGCGCCATTTGCGTTAAGCATGTGGGTTTTCATGACACACCGTTCGCGACGCTGAAACCACCACTATTCAACACAAGAGAATGCAGAAGGATTTTATAATACGTGTGTTTATGAATGTAATTGTGTAAAAAATGATGCCATTAAAAAAAAAAAAAGGAGTGTAAACAATGTTTTTTTGTTTGTTGTTTTGAATCAGTAAAATAAAATCTTAGATTCCAGTTCCTATCTGCCCCCGCCATCTACCGACAACTCCTTGTGATCTTTGGATAATATCACTAAATATTTTGTTCCTGTGTGGGTCATATAAATTCCCAGGCTCAATGGGAGATCGTTTCACAGATTATCTGCCCCTCCCAAAAGAGGGACTCATGTAAGGGGAGATCATTTTGACCAGCCTATTACTCCCCTTTGCCAGACAGAAGAGATTTTTGCAAACATGTAAAAAGAAAAAAATCCCTTTACTTCTAGTCATTCCAAAGACTGGTCGCCCAAAAATTTGATAGAATTATAACAGTAAAAAGAAAACGTTCTCTTTACATCATAATTTTTCTGGAATTTTTCATGGCGTATGTTCAAGCAAAGGACGCATAAGTGATTTTTGTCCTCTATACACTACTTGTTCAATCCCTCTTTTGCCTGGTAAAGGGAAGTAATAGGACAGAGCACAACGATCTCCCATTTTCGAACAACGTTCACAGGCGGAAATATACCTTGTTTCTTGTGAAAACTTCTCCAGAAATAATATCATTTGTTCTGTTCTGGTTGTCGATTATAAAATTATCGTAGTGGAAACAATGTTCCCTCTCTCCCTCTCCTCCCCCCCCCCCCCCCCCCCCCCCCCCCCCATCCTCCTTCTTTTCACACCCTTGGAAGTCGCTCAATCAGCATATCCTTTGAAATAGCCGTTCTTAAAGTTTTCTTGTGAAAATAGTAATATATATATGTTGATTATCGTTTCTATTCCAATTAAATAATTTCCTTGGTTCTTCTTCTTTCTGTTTGTTATTGCTCTTTTTTCCAATCACCCTAATATCTTTTTGCACATCGAGATTCTTGAACAAAGTTCAATATCAATTCTCTCTCCTCAACATCACATGTACTGAACTTTGACGGGGGGGGGGGGGGGGGGGGGGGGGGGATGGGGAAAAAAAAAAAAACAAA
>JBCEWB010946107.1:0-15391 GCA_039654565.1 Peronia peronii
AAAAATGGCAAAATTTGAAATTTCGCTACATGGCATTTTCAAAAATTTCTAGAAAATTTTCTATTGCATACAAACAGCTGAAAATAGGTAACGTTTTAGATATTATGTCAAATAAGATGTTCACAAAGTTTTATCGAGTTCTGTTAAAATTTGATGGATTAGATAGATTTTGAAGTTAGCCATTTTAAGGATGCCAAAATCCAAGATGGCTGCGCTGCCATGCAACTATTTGAAAAAGTCAATTTTTTTTTCACTGTTTTCCTCTAATTTGAACATGCCAGATGCGATGGACAAGGTTAAAATAGCCTACAGTTAATAATAAAAAAAATTACCTTCAGGATCCCCCCCCCCACGCTTAAAACACTCATTTGGTATAGAAACAAATAAAACAGACAGTCATGTTTAAGTTTTTCAGATTTTTTTAAAAAGTGCATTCTGTCATATTTACTGAAGTTTCACTGTGATCAATCACTCTCCCCCAGAACTACAGCATTTAGGAACTTGTGATATCATATACATGGAGCACTGGTTTCAGTGAGTTATGAATACAAAATATACAGAAAACTGGTCTCCTTCAACAAGAAAGGTCTCTGCTCTATGAGGTTTGAAAGAATCTGATTTTCTTAGTAGATCATTAGATACAAACCAGAAACACTTACTGTGTCATTTTGACCTCTCCTATGTGGGCCAAGGTCAGACATGTATTGAAGTGTTTCCAGCCACATTCACGGCGGATTTCCAAAGCCTTTTGTAGATACTTCAAACATTCATCTATGGAAATGACAGAGGATGAAGGAAAAGTATATTAATTCACAAGACAAAACTTTTGACTGAGATGTTTTACTGTACCAGTCACAGACAATGGTCTTTTGGGACAAGATAGAGTTCAGGTGTGAATGACAGAGACAAGAGAAGAACAAATATTTTAGTTCATATGTCAAGGACAACTACAAGGTCTGTTCTCTCCACAGTGTTCATACACAATATTCTTTCAGGTGAGATAAAACACAAGAACTGTCCTCAAAAACTCACTCATTTGAAACAAAATAAAGCAAAGCAAAAAATGAGCACTGATGGCATGCACAAAAGAGGACTTTATCCGAATCTGTCATTAAAAATAATTTTGGGAGATTGAAATAAATACAAGATTGTTCAAGAGCATCATACACATACATACAAATCAAAAAGAGAAATAGCATTAACATTCTGTATGCCAAGAATATAAGATACCATCTGTAAAATGGTATAGATTATTTTCAGAATTTTGAGATATTAGGGCAAAACTGCATAGAGCACAAGTCAGTCTATGAGTTGTGTCAATAAATACAAATTTACAGGCATATTTTTTTCTAAAGCCATTAACTGACAGAGCTCACAGTCAGGAACGTCACGAGAAATTTACAGTACTTTTGTACAATAGTAGCACTAATAATGTCATTCTCACAAGACCTATCTCAATATAGTGTGCAAGCACATAGTGCTTTACAATCTGTTGCTACCTAATGACCTAATGAAGACACTTACAGACATTCTTAGCTTCCTGGGAAGCATACAAGTTGGCCGCCTGTTACAAGCTCTAAGCTTTATCAATCTAACAATATCATTCACTGTCTATAGTTGCGTATCCAATTCAACCTGCCTTGAATCAGCAAATGTGTTTAAATTGTCTTTCCAAGAACAAAATGTTGGCACTTGTCAGGATCTGAGTCCTGAACTTTACTTCCTGAGTTCGACGGCCGAACCACTAGGCCATAAACACCACATTATCATTTAACAGAGACAGTGTGAAATGGTCTATGCTGTTGTGCTGCTCACCCAGCTTGTTCTGTTTGAAGAGGATCATGCCGATGTTGTTGAGTACAACAAGCAAACTCTCGGGACACTGTTTGGCCAGGTAAAGGCGCTCATGATATGACAGCTTATACCACCTCACAGCACTCTCGAGATCTTTCTGACCTGGTAAAATATGAGTTTGACTCTTTTTCATTTCAGGGCACTTCAGCAAAACGACTGTTAGTATATGTCCATCACAGTATCAGTGTAACATTCAGGTTTTATCTCAAACTTATCTGTCCATTAAAGAAAGTTTTTAAGTCTCAATGCATGATTTCTTATCTAACAATGTGACAATAAAGTTATGGCTATAATGCTTCATGATATCCAAATAGAAATGTTTTACAAAATGAATCAGTCTTATTACAACTTTACATATACTTCTTTGTGTCATTAGTCCTACCAAACAACACAAACCTACATACATCTTTGTTCTGTCAGCTCTATTGGTCAAGATTTCACACATTCAACAGCCTCATCACAAGCTTACATACCTTTCTATTCCATTAGCCCCATCAGATCACACAAGCTTACGTATCTCTCTGTTCCATCAGGCCTATTGTACCAAACTCCACATAATTATTCCGTCTTCTAACCTTACAAGCTTACATATCTCTATGTCAGCTATTATATTTCACATGAACAGTTTCATTACAAGTTTACACATGCACATTTGTTCTGTCAGGCCTCTCAGATTTCACACAGCCAGCAAGTCTCACTGTAAGTAGTTACAAACCCCTCTAATTTACTATTCCTGCCCTGTTTCACACAGTCGCTCAGTCTCCTGACAAACTTACATACTTCTTTGTTCTGGCAGGCCTTTCAGTCAAGATTCCACACAATACACAAGTTTCATGACAAAGAATACATACTCCTCTGGTCTGTCAACCTTTTCCTGTTTCAATCATCTTATCTCCTCAAAGCTTACATACCTTTCTGTTCTCCTTATCCTGTTTCACACAATCACCTTACCTCTCAAAACTTACATACCTCTCTGCTCTGTCAACCTGACGAGTGACCACATAGTCAATAAATGTCTCCCCACAAGTCCCTCCTTACACATCTCTCTCTTTCATCTTCCCTATCAGATTCCACATAATCATTCAATCCAATTTATTAAAATGTAAGCTTACATACTCCTCTCCATCATTAACTCTATCAAATTGCAATCATGCAATCTCATCACAATCAAACACACCCTTCTGTTCCATCAATTCTTTCATAATTCACATGGTCGATCAATCTCTTGACAATCATACCTCGTTGCTCCGTCAGGCCTATCAGGTTCAACAAAACAGCCAGCTCTGGGTGGTTTTCGCAGCTGTTATTAATGCGATCGAGCAAACTGTCCAATCGTTCACGCGCCAGAGTGTTGTTGCCTTCATGAGATTAAAAGGAAAAAAAATTCATGTATCTTGATGGTAGAACATCTTCATGGGTAGGAAACTGGGAACCTAGTCCTCTCTGTTTCTTCTGAAGTGCAGAAAGACTGGATATCTAGTCCTCTCAGTTCATTTTCAAATGCAGACACTTCCACAGTGACAACGTAGGAAGCTAGGAAACCTGTTTGGACTGCTCCTTTAACAATACCTGACACAAAATTTCAGCTCTATTTACCATTTCCTCTGTGACACAATCTAACATGATTTAATAAGACCATCATAGTTAATGACAGCAAGGTAAGAGTAAAAAACTTCGAGGAATGCCAATGGAATCAAGCTATGGGGGTAATATTTTTTGTAAATGTCTTACATCGGGCTATGTGAATCTCCTCACTAAATAATACAACATCAAAAAAAAAAAACTTTCCAACTATGAAAATGACAAGTGAAGTTTTGCACAATCTCAAAGCTAAACATTTCCTTCACTGTTAAAGCAGACATCGAAATAAAAAACAAAACAAAACTGAAAACCAGGGCAAAAAAACAAACAAACAAACAAACAAATAAATGAAAAAAGCAAATGAAGTCTCTTTTTTAAGGTGAAAATAATGGATTATACTGTCAAGTTTCTCTTTTAGGTAACTCAAAGCCACAATCATAGAAAATAAACAAACTCACCTAAGAAAATGAGAGGAATGGTTTCGTATATTTGCTGGGTTATCATTTCCTCCTCAATCTGAAGTTCAGAGACGGCATAAGTCTCGCCCAGGGCCCAGGATTTGATCTGGTTCAGCATCTGACTGGCCTTCCTAAACAGCCTGGAAAGGAAAGATGAGAGAAGATACGACAAGATCATGTGAGAAAAGCTACCCAGAGCTGACTGGTTTTCTTCAACAATTTGGATAGAAAAGATAAGACCAACCTTACTGTCTATCCATCTTTTTATCCATCCATTTTTCCATACGTCTGTCTGTCCCTCTTTCTGTTTTTTCATCTTTCCATCCATCCATCTGTTTGTCCATCTCTCTGTCTGTACATCTGTCTGTTCATCCATCTGTTTGTCCATTTATCTTTCCATTTGTGTTTTCCCATCCATCTGTCTGTCTATCCATCTTATTGTCCATTCATCTTTCCATCTATTCATGTATATGTCCATCAATCTGTCTGTCCATCTCTCTTTCTATTCATCTGTCTATTTGCCTTTTTGTCAATCTATCTGTCCCCATGTCCATATATTTTATGTCTTCAAGAATCTGTTTCATGCTTGAAAACTGCCCAACTGTGATGGATGCTTATTTTACCTCAGAGATTCCTTGTACTTTCCTTGCCTATGCATCACCATGGCCTTTCTATTAATGGCCCATACAAGGAAGAAAGAAACTCCGCTGGGACGGTGAGACAACTTTTCAATGGCTGCATTCAAATGGCGCTCTGCCTGCTGCCAAGATACGCCTGTAGAATAAGAATATTAACATAAAATCAATTAAGACAATCTAAAAAAGGGCAGAGTAACATGCAATAGGACATGAAATCAAGACACTTTCACTGAGAGGCAGATGCCCTACTTCTCAACCACAGCACCCTTTAGGAACACTGCTCCATTCTGTTGCCTTTTTATGCTAAAATCATTAATCTCTTCTGCAACTGCAAGCTGAGTCTTATTTTGCAGTGAGAGAGCTGTCACGAACCAAAAACCTGCAATGACTGAGTTAAATAGTTTCAAGACAAGGGAGATTAACTGGGTCAATTTAAAGATTTAACAAGAACTGGGTGTGCCATGTAAAAAGTGAACTTCTATGGCTCGGTGAATATGTGCAAGTATGGCACACACATGTTCAGTGGCAAAGACCTCTCTCAGGCAAACATATGTCCCAAGAGAGTCAATGCCATTTGTTTCCAACTTTTATTATCAATTTTTTATCAAACGAGCTACTATTTGGCATCATGGTACTTGTGCATGTACTCTGTAATCTCAATTGTTAAAATTTGATTCTATTTGATGTTTGAGTGAAATGAGCTGATTTCGAAATGGCCACTCTCGTGGAAGCCCATGAGAAGAGCAGTTGTACTTGTCGTTTAAATGTTTTTGTTATGATGCTTGTGTAGTCCTTGCGACCGAAAGCTTGCATGCAATACTTGTATGTATTAAACAACACCAGAAGTTTCAAAAATGATGTCTATAACCTGGGGATACTGATAGTCAAAGGATCACCTGTCCAGCAATATTAAATCAGCATAGGGCAAGCATTTAAGAACCAATGGAAACAGCAGGTGGCAGGAAGAGGAGGGTGGGGGAGGGGGGGGGGGAATGAAGAAGCGTGATGGAAACAAAACATCTTGTGGACCAATCAGAATGAGTCATAAGTCACTGGAGTCAAACAGAGAAATTGGGGGTTACATGTGATGAAAATGGTTTGATATCTGTGTGTTTACATTGCAGAAATTGAAAAAACATTCATCTCTGAATGGGAAAATATTGCTCTTATGGGCAGATTATAGGTATAAAATGTATTAGAACGCTAAGAAATGAATGTATAGACGTATATGCTAAACGTTTCTGATTTTAGCTGCGTGGAGGATCACCTCCTGTTTCTTTCAATTTACAATATCTCTAGCCACAGTCAAGCTCGCTTAAAACTTTGTTCACCACATGAAAATGTAAGAATTAAGGTTTCACATGGTAGAAATAACCCCATTTTGGAGGAAAATTGACATACAGCTCATTCCGAGTCACTGCAAGACAAAGCGTGAAATTTTAAAAGGGAAATGGAGAAACATGACATCTGGATTTTTCTGCAGATCAATCAAAGATGGACAGAAATTTCTAGAGGGCAGAAGAGACAAAAAAGAAAAGAGGAAACATTTTTAACATTTTTACCAACAAAAAAAAAACCAGAAAGGCAAATGTGGGAGAAACTCAAATTATCACAGAATAAAACACAGGAAGAACAAATATGATCACAGAGTAACATACAGAAATTAGAAAGTACTACTGAACAAAATACAAGAGATAGAAATTACAGATGAATGCACTAAGTCTAGGTCAAGAAATGTCACTGAATTCAACCCTATGTGGGTATCACAAAATATCACTGGAGTCAAGACAGGGTCAGATGAAACTTGCAAAATTAAAAAAAAAACTGACACTGCAGGTTAGAATGCACAGTAATGTGAGCTCTCTTATAATTCTGAAGAATTACTAACACTCCTAATTGTGACAGCACGGTGCGGAGTATAGAGAAATGATGCATCACTAGAACAAGTGGTAGTGACTTCTAGAGTTAAATTCTGAAAAATGTGGATGTGGTTCACTCACATGAATAATATGTTGATTATACATAGGATGTGTTGTAACATAGGAAGGATATAGATGAACACTAATACAAAATGCTTATACACATATATCATGAATCATCAGGTAATTGTAGAAAAATTGTGAGGGGTGGGAAGGGGAGTGTCATTTTTAACATATCATCACTATAACTGCTAAGTCATTTTTTGGCCAAACTGAGTTTAGGCTTTAGCTGAATACTTTGAGTCTTTAACTATACTGGTCTTAATGCATTCTTTCCAATGTCGAATTTCAACAAAAGCTTGCTCGTTTGAAATAAAACATGTATATGATATTATGTTTTGAAATGAAACTATCTTTTCTGTTTTTCTCACATTGGCCAAAAATAATTCAGGCAATTATTTTATAAATATGACGATATAAAACATAAGGCATTTATAAGACATTTTATGCTCATCTTCACTTAAGAAAGCATGACATGCTTCACAAATAAATGTCGTAGCAAAAACAAATGCGTTATAAACTAGTATGATTCATGTGCTTTGGCATGTCAACAACCCTGTCAAATACACATGTGATTTTCATCTCAATATGAAAGTGTTTCTTAACACCGTCCCTTCATTGTATTATTTGAGAATTCTAAATATTATTTCTTCCTCTTTTTGATTGGCTAACACACAACTCTCATGCTAACTGATTTATGCAACGTCGAATTGAGGACTTTGATGACACAATATAAAGGGAAGTTTAACTCCTTGAAGCAAAAAAAAAAAAGGAAATGAGTTTTAGAAATTTTGCAAGTGGAGTGCATGGCTATGATTATTTTAATTCCCTCAAGTGCACCATGCCAACCCTTTTTACACTTTCTCTTTATTAAGTTTCACTTCTCTTTGTTCCACATTCATAATCTCATAAGATATCACGAGATAATTTCTCCACTATAATACAAATGTTACTAAAAACAGTCTCCCTTTTGGGGGGAGGGAGGGGGAGAGAAGGTGCGTCTATGGTCAGTTATCTCTCTTTCTTTATTTATTTTTTACTCAATCTCATGACCTCACCAGGCAGCAACATTAGAGCATTAGACAACTATTTATTTTGTGTCACACATATTTGACTGTAAATTCCTCCCCCCTCCCCTTTTTTTTCGGTTGTTGTTGTTATTGTTGATGTTGTGTTCTCTGTGGTTACTGTATCTTTTTCTTTTTTCACCTTTTAATCTTTTTTTTTTTCAACCTCATAATCTAGTTATTTCCCACAACAGAAGCTTATCACTAGATAACTATTCATTTCATGTAATTCACTACCATTATTAGATTTTTAAAAATTATGGCAAATTTTCAAACAGTGCGATGTAGTCTATAGTTCTCATTTGTGTTCTGTGTGTTTCTGTGTGTTTTTATTTGTTTCTTTGTTTATTTTTTGTTGCTATTGTTGTTGTTTGTCTGTTTCATACCACTGAGAACTGAATGGCATAATATGTGAAAGTTGCCTATACATAATGTACTGTCAGCATCAGCCATGATTTTTTAACCTCAGACAGACATATGAACTAAACTAACTTTTACTGTTGTTACCATTATAGATACCACAATTATTTTTGTCATTATGATCATTATTTAATTTTGTTCTAATGATAAGCGGAGCTGAACTTGCACAAATGAATAGAAAAGAGATGACAGTGACTCTCTGCTGAATAAATACATGTACATTGTTTATCATATCTATTGAAAGGTTGCAGCCTGTTATGTCCTATCCTTCAAATTCTTGTGGTAACTTTACATGATGTAGAGCTTTGAGATGATGACAACATAGTATGAAACAAACTAACAGAAAAGATTCCCTGCAGAAGTAATTTACTTCTTCACTCAACATTTCTCAACTTGTTTACTCAAGAGGAATCCCTGAAATAATCTGAATATACAAGGACCACTTGAAGTTAAAAAAGGAAACGAGTATAGTGCAGAGATTTGAATTCATGACAAGCAGCAACAGCTTCACACATACTTAAAAAATAGAAATATGTTTTCACTAAGAATGGTTTTTCTGCAGCAGGACACAATACATTACTTCCTTCTGGCTTTTGCTTCACACATTTCCCGATAAATGAAATAATGTATATTTGCTCAAAGAGATAAAAATGAACCGACATTATAGCCATACAAATAGATGAGATTTTATATGAAAAATCACAAAGATAACTATTATATGACAATATCATGACTGAGTAACTTGTGAGGAATTTTGTCTAGAGCACAAACATGACTGAAAAGATAATGAAAAAATAGCCAGAATTTGTGATCATAAATAGATACATTTGCACATATTCTTAAAATTTCCTAGAACATCCAAGTCATTCACAAACTTATTCAAATAAAGATCTTGTGGTATTCAAATAGTTTATGGGCTTATCAATATTTATAACAAACACAATGAATTACAAGTAGAAAGGAATACAAATTCTGACCTGAACAATTTTTGAAGAAAATATGCAAAGTTTTTGATGAAAAGAAAAATCTTTTGAATTTTCATAGAGTATTTGCAGTTCATGATGTAAATGCTGATAATATACAATGATTAGATCTCAAGAAAGAATCTGAAAGAATCTTTGTAGCTCATGATCCAAGTGCTTGCAGCATTAGTGATTATAATAATGATACTTATACATAACATTTATACAATGTTTATCCCTGTGCTGTATGGGTTCTTAATGCTCTACAATCTATTATTAGCCTGACAGACTAGAGAAGATACTTATGGATGCACATAGACTGGATGCCTGTTAGGTGCTCAAATCCTCATCAATCTAACAATAACAATCTTGAAAAATGACTGACTTATTCAGGAGTATTGGTCTTGACCATAATCAAAGTCTGAATCATGAAGAGAAACTTGAAGTCTGCAAAACTAGCGACTGCACTTGTTGTATTGAACAAGTTACTGATAGCTCACCAGAGACAACAGGTAAAGCACACTACAGATTGGAAGATGCAGGAACATGTGAGCCAGTGGGCGTAAATTCTACTGATTTTCTGTTGTCATTTTCCACTAGTAAATTCATAATGAAAGAGATTCTACACAGAGCCACATCGATACATAGTGAGACTGCATATAGTACATGTGCAATGATAAATGACACGGACTGCAGTATAACTTAATTGCTTACAAGACCTATGGAAATTTGGGTAAAATTTTGAGGATATCAAAGAAAAGTTTTTGAGCACTTAAGATAGTTCTATGAGAATCTTAACAGTTTTACCCTGTCAACCACAAACTTCATACGAAGAAGGGAAATGCATATGGTAGACCTATTAAATCAAATGTTCTTCTGTTTTTTTTTTTTTTTTTACTGTTATGCTTCTCACCATGTTTATAACCCTAGCCTTGTGCTATCTATTCCTTCATTGTCCCAGACAAAGAACTTGGTCTATTTCCATCAGTGCCAAAACAAAGGAAATAATCAAAAACTCCAGTTTCTCAAAATCTGAATTTGGCCACAGTTAACGTTACTGTTTACTTTTCTTCTCACCATAATAATATCGAAACACTGGAGTTAATCATGCGTTTTCTAACTTATTCTCCTACATATTTATCTGAAACTGAGAGGCCAATTCAAAAGATGAAACACCAAGTACATGCATTGTTACTCACGAAGTGGTAAGGGTAACCTTTTTGTTTCCACGAAACACCAATTCTCTGAGTGCAACAAATGCAGACTAATACCCAACAATACATGAACAGAACATAGTCAAAGCGGCACACAATGCGGGGACAGCTCTGCCAACTTGAAGAAGTGGCTGATATTGTTTCATCTTACCCTTTACTCTTACACATTGAATGGCTTTAAATAAATTTAATGACACGTTTACTGTTAGTCATGTTAAGTGAACATGAAAATATATGTAATGTGCACATTTCAATTTGCTTAAGGACTGTAGATCATATATATTTAAAAATACCCATGTATTAGTCAGTTACATTTAAAAGGTAAACAGTGTGGCATATTGAATTATATTCTTGTGCAAAACAGAAAAACATAATTTGTTCTTGTCTAATACACTAATTGGAGCAATTTACTGTTTCCAATGTTTAAATGGAGATGATTTTATTGTTCTTTTATAGGCTTTATTCATCATTGTGGTTAAAAGTAGCTCTTACATCAGTCTCCATGTTTTCAATGACTCAGTATTGAAGTTGTCTTTTCAATAAATAATCAAATTTCATCACAGGTAAGAATTTCAGTGATCTTCTTCACAATTTTAAGTTCAAGCACTGGTTTACTGTGTAGTGTGCATGCCTTACATATGTATGGCTACTTAAATTTATCACTTTCAATCCAGAAAAAAAATAATAACAACAAAACATCAGTTCAGATTTGCTAGCATATTTCATTAAGAGATGGATAGAAATTTTCAACTTGACTTATTTGGATGTAATACAGAAGACTTTACATATCAAAATTTGTCAGCGCATTTTACAATTTAGATAAAGCAAGGAGGAGTGAAATAGTTGAACCATTTCTGGATCCATAATGTGATATCTTCAAAAGTTCCAGTTGCTTTTTAAAGTAAAACATGTATATTCAAATATCTTCCTTTAACACTTCAGAGTGCCTTCAAATATTCCCTGACCCATTTAGTGATAACTTTAAATATTCCTTCAACTTATTTCAGCTATGATGTAAAATAAATATGTTATAGCTGATATTTTGAAATGTGCTTATCAGCCTGTATGTTTATTTAAATTATCCTTAAGCTCTTGAATGACAGTGCATGGATAGTGCCTTCAAATGTTCCATTATACATTCAGTGAAACTAATAATCTGATAACTCAATTGTTCTTTATTTATTCTATAATTACAAAACCCATGAATGATATTGTTCTATGCTGTGGTAATATTTCAGTGACTTCTTTAATAAATATTTCATTCACTATTCATTGGTATAGTCAAATGTTCCATTTAACTTTCAGTGGTATCTTCAAATGTTCCATTAAATTTATAGTGATATCTTTAAATGCGCCATTAATCTCTCAGTGACACATTCAGATGTTTAACAGCAATTTCAAGATACTTTCAAGAGTTCTGCTTAAATTTCAGTGATGTTTTCATGTTTTATTCAACTTTTGATAGTATCTTCATACCTTTCATTAACTTTTTCATGACATTCTCAAACATTATAATAATTTTTTTTTACAACTTCATATGTTTCATTAATTCAAATAATCCTTCAAACCCACTGAAACACTTTTAAATCTTTGATTTACCTTTAAATTATTCTCTTAAATGTGTGACTCTGCCATCTAGCGATAACTTTAGATATTCAATAACTGATATTCCAAATATTCTCATAAATATTCCAAGTCAACTAAAACTCTAAATCTTTAATTATCTTGAGATAACTTGGCTCCAAAAATACTGCATGAAATGTAAGCAAGGGAGGCAATTGGGTAAGGCACGGGAAACCAAATGCGAATTGAGTGAGGCATGGGAAATAGCCTGCAGGCAGTGACAATGCCAAAGAACATGAACCAATACTTTCCTTTATCACCTGAACCAGTGGCAATAGCCTGTCCCAGGAAAGCCTCCAGCACAGCACAGTCCACCTGATAGCCATATTCCTGTGCATTGTTGTACAGAGATAGGTAGAAATTCTGAGCTTCCTTGGCAAAGCACTTGATGATGAGACCAGAGGCAGAAACGGCAATCTGGAAATCAAAAGAGAGTGGTATTAGATAAAAAAAAAAACTGTTTGGCTTAATGGGCTAGTTTTGACTCAAAGGCAATAAATGACCAAACTGGCAAATTTCCACCTGTCTGGTCAGATTTTGCAGTGTAAATATTTTAAAAGAGAGGTCAAAGTTGAGAACTAAACAATAATATTTGCAGGACAGAATGATGCAAATTGTTATCAGTTTGATAACAAATGCGAACAAAAAAATCTGGGAAGCAGTTTGATATCTTTAACATGTTATAGACTGTCTTACCTATTCATATGTTGCATGCGTCTTAAATCCTTAGCCCCTTTAGTAAAAACCAACTGCAATTTACGAAACTATTTCAAATTAAAATTTGTACATCTGTTCACCAGCTTGACAGTGACAAGAGAGTTGTACAACTGTTAGCCACTGGTATGATCACTGAAAAGGTAACAGAATGAGGTAATAATAGTCAAAAGATTAAAGGCCAGAGGTCAAGGACATGAAAACGTTGAAGATTAGAGGTCATGATAATGAAAGCATGCAAATTCAAAAGTCTTGAAAGTGAAAATGGTTAAAGACAGAGGTCATGATGGCGAAAAGATTAAAGGACAAAAATCATGGAAATAGAAAAGTTACAGGATATAAATTTAACTGGAGAGATAAAAAGTCTGTTTCTCTCACCTGCAGAAAGGCCTGGTATGTATCCCTGTTACAGTGCAGAGCTCGCTCAATCAAGTATCTCAGGTGTGGCCATTCCTGTGCTAAACCTCCATAGACCAAGCCTTTCCTGCCATGTTGGCGCATGTTGTCTTCAGCATTCATCAGGATGCGACAGAAGAAGGCGATGAATCTACAGAGATGATCAGTGTGAGAGATGGATGGAATATGTGGATGGATTCAGGGATGACTGATGGTCTAAGGGATGGATGGATGAGTGGATGGATGGATGGATGGATGGATGGATGGATGGATATATCACTGTACTGTGACAACTAAATCTGCAAAACAGTTTTTCTGCTTGAGTTAAAAACCATTCAACCACTGCAAACAGCAAATGTGGACAGCGAACGTCAGCAACGTTAAGTAATTAACTCACTTATTACACGTCCTGTTGTACCACTGGCCCTGCAGTACTAGTCTCCCCTCCTGTTGGGTTCTCATGCAGTAGTACACTAGCATGGGATGGACGACCAGGCGATTGATTCCCGGCACTGATCGCACCACATGGTTCTGTAACAGCTGGTTTTTGATGCGGTTCCAGGCGAAGCTGTCGTGGTCAGTGCTGACATGCTGAAGATGGGCTAAGCATGAGAGAAAAAATATAATGAGAGAATTAGAATGAATATTCAAAAGCTACAAAATTAAGATAAAATTACATAAACCATTCATCAAACAAACAAACAAACAAACAAAAATGGAGTGACTACTGTGGGGAGTTTATTTGGGTTTGGACCAGGTGCTAAAACTAAAAAATTGTGGGTCACATGGCCTCAATAGCCACCACCAAAAAAAAAAGAAAAAAATGGCTATAGACTTTGAAAGAACATAGCTTTAAACATTCAACTGAGTAAGAAAAAGTAGCTAAAGAATTAAATTAAACATTGTAAGAAACATTCAATAACCAGAACTAATAATTATAAATTATTAATTTTAAAATTAAAACCAACATTGCATAAAACTCGCAAGTTAAAAAGAAAGAAAGAAAGAAAGGAAAAATAATTTTAAAAATGAAAGAGCGGCTGCATGAACTAAACTAAACGGCAAATATCAACCTTTCAAAAAAAGAGAAAATAAACCACAGAAATAAGAATAAACATCACAGGAAGCATCAACAAAATGAGAAGAATTAGTAAGTAATTGGAATACTCTGTACACGACAGGACTGATGCAAGGACAGAGTAATAAGACTCGACACATAAAAAATAGGTAACACAGATGCAATCCTTCATGAGACAGGAGACAGCAAGGAAACATGCAAGCAAAAGAATAAGATTGATTATTCGACACAAAGAAATTACAATCACAGTGTATATAAACATTACATAGATCATTTAACATGAAGAAACTAGGATCATATGTAACAAATTTGACAAAACAGAGAGACAAATTCAGAGTCCACATAATATGAATACAGTGCAGTCCATTTAAAATCAAGTCACGTAAAATAAATTCATGTTTATTTCAACACCTCCTGGCAATCCTATTGGTTTTTCTCCTTATACATTTGTATTGGTAAATGTCAACCTTGTTTGAAGTCAACATTTTTATCTATTTATGTATTTATTTAATTTTTAATAATTCCAAAGGGTTCACTTTAAGCAGATTTAACTGTATCGGAAAAAGAAAAACAACAACATATGAACAAGCTATTACATACAGAACTATACTGAGCATAACTGAAACATTTAAGAAAATAACTTACCCATATCATAATGATCTTAAGTGTGAGGAATGGAAATAGAAAAGCAAATGGTTAGAAGTGATCCGATTCAACTATCAATGAAACCACACTGAGTGGTTTTTCTTTACTCTATATTCTGATTCTTTTTCTGTGACAACGAAGGAACAGGTGCTGAACGGCTGGCTATGCAAATACGTATAACTTAAAAAAAAAGAAAAAAAAAGAAAAAACTGATAAAATACAAAGAGCTTTTCCACCTCATAATTATGTTGAACACAGTATCACAGAATAAAAAAATAGATAGTGCAAGAACATTTTACGAAAACAAACAAAAAAATAAAAATGAGCAAATGGAAAAAATATTTTAAAATTGTTTAATAATACATATAAAATCCAATCTCTTATCCTTAGTCCTATAACATGCCTCTCATCCATCCATTATGGTGTGGAGTATAATGGTTAACAAATAATTAGTTCATCTAATCTACGGGTGTCATTGGCCTATGATCGAGCCATCTGATTCAGAATCAAAAGCTCCTGGTTCGAATGCTGGCAAGTCCCGACCTTTTGCCCCTGAGAAAGACAATTCAAATATACTGCCTGACTCAATCCAGGTCAAAATAGGTACCCAATTATAGACAGCGAATGATATTGTTAGATTCATAAAGTTTTGAGCACCTGACCTAACAAACAGCCACCTTGTACGCTTCCCAGGAAGCTGAGAATATATATAATAATATATATATATAATAATATATGTATATATAATAATAATAATAATAA
>JBCEWB010946218.1:0-15391 GCA_039654565.1 Peronia peronii
GATTTATTCAAAGCCTTACAGCAACTGGAACAAGAGTTATGAGAACTGGCCGCACCTCAGCAATGGCCGCGAGGGGGGGGGGTCAACTTACTCTAGATGTACAAGAAGAAATTCATGAACTGCAGGAGAAATAAATATGAATCTGACAGCTCTGGTATACAATGAAGCTTTAGGCTGGAAAAAATTTTTAAAATTCATATATGGATTCACCTTTCATATCAGCTCAATGAGCAAAAAAAGGCTGTGATTCACAACATAATTTTCTATTCATATATATAAAAATGTGGATATGTAAATGCTACTAGGTGATCAGATTCATTCAAATTTTCTAAGAAAACTTCTAGCTTTTTTCTTTTTATTTCATCCTGTGCTTTGGTATTGCTAAAACTAGATTTTGGGCCAATTTTTCTTTTTTTTTTTTTAACTTAAGTACTCTACGTAAATATGGTGAGCTGCATAAATAATGATAGGAAAAATGTGATGTCATATGCATTTCCACTTTTCATATTGTACAACACAGGATGAGAAATATAAAAGGAGTATTTATTTAGAAAAATAAATACTCAAAATGTCAGCACTCTCTCCCTTATTCCAATCACCTTAGATTCTACAGAGAATTTTCTCTTGTACGACTTAGAACTGCTTTTAACACAAAACAATAATTTTGCCTTCAGTCAGAGTTGAATTTCCATAATCTAAATCTGAATTATTTGAGCTGACTGAATATTTCTCTGCATTAAAAGTCTCTGCTCTGAACTTATTTTTCTCTTCTAAAGCTATCGAAAGACAACCAGGATTAAAAGTAGAAGGCTGTATCATAAATAATCTGAGATACGCTGACGATTCGGTTCTACTCGCTGAGAAGACTTACAAGAACTCGTCTCTGCCATCAAAGATGAAAGTGAACAACTTGGCCTGATAATGAACGCGAAAAAGAAACCATGGCAATCACTCACAGAAGCGACAAACCTAAAGTAAACATCAAAACTGACGGAAAGATAATCGAGCAGGTTAGTAGCTTCACCTATCTGGGACAGCTCATAACAGAAGACTGAAGAACAGAAAGTGAAATAAAGCGACGGATTGGCATGGCAAAGCATTCTTTTGATAAACTGCGCCACCTCTTTACCAGTAGTAACATCACGTTGGACACAAGACTGCGTCTAATCCGTTGCTATGTATGGTTCATCTTTATGTAAGGCTGCGAAACTTGGACTCTAACACCCCTGGAGAAATGGATTGATGTCCTCGAGATGTGGGTATATAGAAGAATGGGTAAAATCTTGTGGAAAGCCAAGAAGACAAATTAAGAGGTTCTCGAAGATCTAGGTCTGAAGAAGAAAATCCTTCTAGAATCAATAAAAAGACGAAAGCTCTCGTACTATGGCCATACAAGAAGGCATGAAAACATCCAGAAAGAAATCGCAGAAGGAAAAGTCAAAGGGAAAAAAGGAAGAGGCAGAAGACGAAAAAGCTGGCTCAAGAATATTCAAGAGATGACTGGGAGAACAATGAATGAATGCTGCGAGATTGCACTATTCCAAAAAAAATGGCGTGTCATGACCTCCAACCTCTTTGTAGAGACCGAACTGAATGAATGAAACTATCCCACAAGTTCTTAGTTGTCATTCTGTTGAAGCCATTCCCAGACAGTATCAAATATGTTTGTTTATTTGTATTAGGGTTTAACGGCACATCAGCATGGTCACAGCTACATTGTGCTAAAGCGCGGTCAGATACATTTACACATCAAGAAGAAGAGAGGAAAGAGAGCGGGACAGAAGACAGGAGCCAAGAGAGAGAGAGAGGAGATGTCACCCCTGGAACATCGAGGATGGAGACATCCCACCACACAAGGCTGAAGAAGATTGATCAAATATTGATGAGCATTCAGTTTTACAAGCAAGACTAAGGGGATCATTTTTGACAAGCCTTTTCTACTTCCTTTTGCCAGACACAGGAGGTGTTGATCAAGAAGTGAAAAGAAAGACAAAAAAAAAAAAAAAAAAATCACTTTTGCTTAATTTAAAACCTACATCAAGGAAAATTCAAATGTTTTCTTCTCACTGTAATAATTCTATCCAAATTTTTGTGATCGATCATCTCTGAAATGACAAGGGAAAAAAAAAGTGATCATTTTTCTTCTTGACACTGCCTTTTCCACAACTCTTGTGTCTGTATAAGGGAAGTAACAGGGCTAATAAGAAAATTATTCCATTCTTAATGATACTTACCTGCTATTCTGTGTAGGCCACAAGTGAGATTCCTTCTGCAGGAATAGCAGTTCGTTGATATCACCTTCCTTGCAGTAAGTCTTCTTGTATTCTTCTGTCAACCATTCAGACTGAGGGAAAGATTGATGCATGTCAAGTTCACCTCAGTCTAACCAGGCAAAATCAGAATGCACACTTCAAAGAGAGACAGAACCTAGAAAGTTATCAGATATATAATAAATTTCAAATCTGCTTTTCTATTTAAAAAAATACATGAAAACACAGGCTAAACTGCTTTATGTATACAGAAAGACATATCTCTTTTCATTTTCATTCGTATTTCTGCTCGTATTTGCACTGGTATATTTCAGTCATGTGACGATATGATTTGATTCGGTTCTTCAATTTTGAAATAAAAAGCATGTTAACTTTATATCATGACATTAATAATGAAAATTAGAATGTTGGACTTGAAAACCACTAATCCTACCTCAGCTTTATGAGCAGTAACATGTTAACTTTGAAAAGTAATGTGCCAAAACCTGACAGAATGTTAAAGTTTGAAAGCAATAATGCCTTAGCACTAAACATATCAAGAGAAACTCATAGAGACTAAGCTATATAATATTTATATTTGACCTCCAATGTAAAAATGGCTATTGTATTTAAATTGTGACTTAAATTATGTAGATATAAACAGTGTGGACATCATTATAAATTGATCTGAATGGTTTGCCTGTTAACTGTTCTATTCACTGCCAACAGTTTAGAGCAACATAAATACCTCCCTACTTGCAGGGCTAGGCAGTCAGCCAGCAGCGCCGAATTTTGGGCACTGGGTCGCCAGTCGTTTATTGTGTTCAAGAAATGACCGAACTGGCCTGATTGCAGATGAAATGACAAACTTTCCTAATTTAACACAATCTATGCTGTTGTGAACATATTCCACTGCAAAGTAAATTGAACATGTCTTTGAACAGACCATCCTATTCACACCTCCAGGTTTCAATTTTGTCCACCCTTCTGAATATGGAAACTTGTAGAACTGAAATATTGTGTAAAATAAAGGAGGAAAATGGATGCATCACAATACCATACTTACATCAAGCTCGCCATGTTTGTTGAGCAATGTCTGAAAATAAGGTTCTGTGCTGCTTTTGTGAAGTTCTAATGTCTACAAAATTAAAAAATATTTATACAAAATCAAGGGTTAGTACCAAAATATGATCGTGAAATATGATAAGGCATTAATTCATGACGGGATGATAAGTTCTTATCAAGTACTAACTGAAATATCTGTTATAAAAAGTAATAACACTTCATGGTTTGGAAAAAAAAAAAAAATGAACTACAGATGCATTGTCGAATTAGTTTTACTGCATCTATTATCAATACTATGAAAAAATAATTTATAGTACTTCATCTCTATACATGACTTGACAATATATTACCATTTGATGTCAAATATTGTGAAAATGCATGATGCTGTGCCATATCCAAAGATTTCTAAAAATGGACAATGAAAAACGCTGTTCTTTATTTTAAAAAAAAAGAAACTCACAGGAAATCACTTGCAGCATTGCAAAAAATGCTTTATATTCAATTTATTTGCATTTTTCTCTCATTCTTATTTGTTGTCTATAAGAAATCCCAGAATTTAAAGCATATTTTCTTGAAGTGTATTATCAAGCACAGAGGATTTCTCTTGAAACCCAGGAGAGGCCTTGTTTTTTTCCAGAAAGGTTGACCAGTCGGAAATTGATCTTCCACTTCATCTGCACTATTACTGTGATTTCTGTAAAGTTACAGTGAATGTTCAGCTGATAATGAATTTGTATTTGTGAATCAAGTTAAAAAAAATAAAAATAAAATTCTTCCCTAGGCCCCGAAATCAACTGTCCACCACCAAAAAAAAAAAAAACATGAAACTTCTGCCAAAATGCATGCTACATCAGTGCTGAAAATTTGCTGATATACTCTCATCATTCATTTTGTGTAAATTCAAGAGGATCCAGAAGTGTCCCTTTTCAATTAAAAAAGCTGAAAATCTCCTCCCCCCCTTTTCAATCTGAAGTCCCACCATTTAAAGGTATGTTTCAAAATTTAGAAATTTCACTCGTCTTTACACTGAAGTGATTTAAAGATTGCACTATGTTTCTCTTTCCTCAACCACCAGTACAGGGATGAATGAAAACACCATCCTGAGCACATCCATTATTCCAATCCTTTATCTCTGACACTTCTTTCACATGACTGTTGAATAAAATCATTTCTAAGTAAGAATTTTCTCAGCACATCCTATGAATATATGAGAACTGGTCAGCCTTGAAATACATAGAGAAACGCTAGCCATTACCAGAGCTGCCAACCTTCAAAAAGTCAAACCAGTAGTTTTATCAGTAGTCTTGCTCAATTTTCAGTAGTCATCCGTACGACCCGAAACAAACCACTAATACAGAAAAATGTTTTTGACAATAAGGCTGGGCAGCCTGTATGTTGACATTCTATTTAAAACATCACTGTTATTAATGTCAACAGAGCTAAACGAATGTAATGCTTAGCTACCATTTGCGCTCTGTGTAAAACAAGCAGTAACATTTGGTTCTTAAAAAATGTGGATTTATTGCTGAACAGCAACTCTTCAGTTCTCTCAACTGATGCCTGCTGAAATCTGTCATCTGATGATATGCACAAATTATGATTCGGATCAATTTGCTCAGGAGATCTGTCAATGGTTGCCTAGATCTAGGGATCAACAGCTCAAACCTATCACCCCTAATATTAGATCTACTACTGGATCTAGTATAGATCTAGTGCTAACTTACAGAGAGAAAAGCTAGATCTAGATCAGGCAACAGCCATCATTTGTATCATTTTTTTTTTTAAAACTCGCCGCAGGATCGCTCGACTGAATATTGTTGGGTTCGAGGAACTGAGCGCAACGAACTTCGTGTTCCAAAATCGTAAACAAGCCACCGAAGAGGTCTAGCTTGATCTGCCCCGCATGGGCCGATTTCCATCAAACATAAACCAAAATAAAGTGGGATGTCCCATTTCCATTTTTAGCACCATATTTGCCCGTAATTGCTTGTGATGTATGCAGGAAAGTGTACACGGAAAATGGGCTATCGGGGGATGTATGTGTGCTTGCCCGCGTGGGTGCCCGAAAAGTGTACTGACCATGAGGTGTGACTGTTGATACTGCCATCAATTGCATCTAGTAGATTTAATAGCCTAAACAGTGTGGATCAGCCGGTTTTCGCAAACTTCTAGTTCTTATCTAATCATTATTAACTGCCACTACTACAGTCCTATGACAGATGCACATAACAGCTTTATAAGACAAATTCATCAGGAGATAACAGTACACTGCACAGTTTTATTGGGGAAAAAAAAAGAAGTTCAATTAACATGATTACCTCTTCCACTGATACTCCGAAATCTTTCGCAAATCTTTCAATCATGAGATCTCCGTCTTCTTGGGCATTACACCCGACACGAATGTCCACTGAAATATTGTGATCAGAAATTCTGTTTTTTGATTCAGGCATAGAAACAAACATGGAGCAAGAACTGAACTAATTGAACTATGCAACACAAACAATAAAAGCAAAGGAAAATAAATAGACTTTGATATAAACTTTATCTAAAAGACTCAGGAGAAAGAACAAGACCAAAAAAAAAAAAAAAATTAGAATGCTCAAACCTTTTCAGAAATAAGTGACATTGAAAAGCTATAGTATCAATATTTGTAGCAATGTGTTTCTTCCCTATTACGTTTCGACTGCTAATATTCTATTCTTATGTGATTGGTGAAATGCTTTCTTCCAAACAATTGTAGGTTCTCGGAGTTTAATCTGTTCACCTCCTTTCTAGACAGATGTGTGTCTAAAACTAATCTTATTGACTTAGCAGTAAATATAGTCTCATGAAATGGGATCAATATCTGTCACTGACAAGTATATCATCTCCTTTTTCTCCGCATATTTTTTTCAGTATATATGCTGTCACACATTAGCACCATTGAAGCCAAATCCATTTGACCTATGGCTGAATTCCATCTAATATATGATCTGTGCTTTCTTTCATTATAAATCGGCTAAATAATATAAGACAAAAGATGAACACCCACTGGTGAGTTTATTTATTCATCAAGAAGCATCTCTTAGGCGACTAGGCCTGGCACAGCCCATCACTCTCTAGCAAGCTTTGAGCAGAGTTTCCCTTTTCCAAAGTGGTTCCCAACCAAGGCCTATAGATCTGGTCCTGAGGGATCTACAGCACATGATGCATCCAACTAGTCATCTATTTAGGCATAAAACAATTCAAATGTTACAGGGTGATGCTAACTTACCATAGGGTGCATTGAGCAAGAATGATGGAGTCTGACGCAGTACAAATTCCAGGCAACAAAGCAAAAGCTGGAAATGTTGACATAGGTCATGCTGGTCGGGTAGCAAATGATCTATTGGCCAATAAATAAATAAATAAGTAAATAATACTCAAATTAAAATAATTAATAAACAATAAAAAAAAAATTTTTTTTTTTTAAATAAAAATTAGAAAAATAACAAAAAAATAAATGAAGTGGTGTCGGCAATAATGTTAATAGAAAGAAAGCATTTTAAATGTTAGTCAAACTTACACTGCATTTACTAAGAATCTCTGGACACAAGATAATTTTTGTTATTAATTCAAAAGAAAACGCAAACTGCAGAATGCTACACTTCCTTACGCCACATACAAGAAATAAGCTGAAAAAAAAAATGAAATTTTTCAGGGGATTGATGTAATACTGGTAAAAATCAAAGTGTTTACATTTAGCTAGCAGAAACAACAGCCAACATTGTTTCTTTCTGAAGGTCACTCCCTCCGTCTCAGGCATAGGAGGCAGATAGCTAGAAATGGAGGGGAAAAAATGCCATTAATACAAATTACAAAACAATAAAAAAATTTGTGGAATCAAATCTCAGCTCAAAATGAAAAACAAAATTATATCCTAACCAACAAACAAGAAAGGAAAAAAACCTTAGAAATCTCAATGAAATTTTCATAGGTAATAAAAAGTTTATAAAGCTCTTTGAATGTAAAAATTAATATGGAAACAAATATGAGATTGTATTAAATTCAGATAGCTTTGGTTACCCACAAAAGATAAAAAAAAAAGCAACAGTGACTGCAGCTGATATAAACCATTTAACAATGCACATAAACTGGGGGGGTGGGGGGCATTTAAAGCTCTAGTATAAATAAGTGGGATATCACTAACTATAGGTGAGAAAAAGGGAAGAAGAAAGGAACAACTGTGGCTACTCTGTCTGACAATGTATCAATAGTAGTTACGAAAGTTGTCTGCACTTAAAGTTTTAGCACAAATAAATTTGTAAGACATCCGTCATTCTGGGTTGTCACTTGTGTAATAACAGCAATTATGATTACCTGTTTGACAATGCGTCCACTGTGATTTTGAAAGTCTTTTCCTATAAAAATTTTAGCATAAATAAATGAGACATTACTTACTCTGGATTGTCACTTTTGTTCTCATCCTTGAAAATACTCTCACACAATCGCCTGAAATTAAAACAAACTGAAAGCTATAGTTTTATGAAAAGCAAGGCAGAATACATGTAAGAATTGTTCAGAATATATTCCAGCAATCTAACAATAATAAAATATATAGATATTCACATGGCAAGATCTACCTAATTACAACTGGAAAGAAAGGATACGATAAGTATTATTCAAAATCACCCATAGGCCTACAATTATATGTTGTTTCTCTTAAAAATATTGATAATAATAATTGAATAGCAAGATATGTATATTAATTGTAATAATAATAGTCGACAGATAGCACTTATTCCCGTACAAGTACCCCAACTGACCCAAACGAGATAGCCATACGTTCTCAGCTTCCTGGAAGCATACAATGTGGTTGCCTGTTAGGCATTCAGATCTGTATCAATCTAACAAGTTATGTTACAAGTCTTTCAAAAACTTACAAATACAAAAATATTTCATACTTCAGCAGGACAATACAATACAAGACAAAACTAACACTTCTGTACCACACCTTTAAACGAAACCAGTCCTCTCTCTCCTAGTTTCTTACCTGTCAAAGGTGTGATATAGTGCAGACACCACACAATAATTCCTCTCCATTTGCTTGAGATGGTTCTGTACAGTCCCAGGCATCTCAAATTTTGTTTTTATCACTTCTAGTGTTTTAAATAACTGGTTGATGCTACAAGAGTTCAAAAAAAAAAAAAAAAGGGACAAAACATGTCAATAGAGATATATTTCACTGTGTGAACAGATGAGTTATTTTATGTAACCATATACTGCCCTGAACTGTTGACTTGTACAATTCAGTAGCATAATTCTACTCAGTCTCTGCCTCTTGATACATGATGTTTTATTCTTTTCTTCTCATGCAATGCATGGTTTCCATTTTCTTTGGACGCTCACTTGTCTTGCAGTTTCAGATTAATGCAGCACTGTGTCTACTACTTAAACTTGTGTATCACCTAGTAACAAACAAAAATGGATATATTGCACAACATTGTCACAAAGCTGAATCAATTCTTGTTTCAAAGAAGTTCAAAATACTTTAATGTGCATAAGTTATTTACGAATTAACTTCGTTAACTATCACAAACAATATACACAATAACAATCAGATTATATGAAAATTTTTAAAACCTTCCCATCAGCAGAAAGTATTGATGAATGAAACTAATATATGTACACTGACGGATCTCTGTCACTGCAAGCTCCATGAATTTGACAATGGACAGTGTGCAGTTCATCTCTCCAGTTTTTTCCATTTCTTTCCCTTTAGCCATCACAGGCAAAGCAAGAACCAATAATAGGCTCGATAATACTTCAAACTTCATAACTGCTGAATATATATTAACATATTAACTCTAGAACTGTGACCCAGCCTCAGGGCTACAACGCCCTGCAGTGCGCCTTACCGGGCTTGTCAATCTGGATCTCAGCGCTAGTGCTTAGCCTCGGGGTGTTTGTTCTGACTATAGAGACTCCGCCTTGGCTTTGGGATGACACAAAGCAGGCCCAGATTGACCACCTTGCTGACCAATCTCTTTCTTTAATCCCTCCCCTAACTCACCCTTTCTTCACATGAAATAATATTTGCAATGAGCCAATGGCAGGAGAAGGGATTGTATTTACAAAGACATGTCATTTTCATATGGGTGTCAATTTTCTCACCCTTCGTCCCACAGACCATTCCAATTACAGATTAGCTCATACCCCGATGCAACTGCTTGGACCAAACCACTTCACATAGGGGTGTATTTACATTTACATTATAGAATCTCAATGTAATCTGCAAGCTATCATCCCTGTGACCATGTGGATTTAGATTATTCTTATCAGATCAGAGCGGCTGATGTCGATGGGGCGGCAGTGACTACAAAGAAATATATACATGTGATCTAATGATGATACAAAGCAAGAGCACAAGAGAGCTATCTGATATATAAACTAGTAGATACATAGACTACTTTAGCTTTCATTCATAGCAATTATAGCTCACTTGTACTCTCAACAGCTTGATCGCTGGTCAATGCGAAACTTGTTGAGTAGGTCAAGTGGTCAGGGGAGTCTGTATTATTATTCAACACGGTATAACCAAAGAGACTGCATGTATTTGATACTCCTTCACATCATAATATAGTTTCTTTTGATTGTAGTTTCAGACCACTTGAGAGGACTTGAGTGGGCCATGTAGTCTTTGATCTCTGTTCTTCTCTTCCGTTCAATGGGATTTCATCTTTTGGTATGGAATTTCTCACTGTTCTATTAGGTAAAGTTTCCTTTACCTTGTGAAGGAGTGTCTATTGAGCTGCGCACACTTATTATGGTGATAATTTGACAAAAGTGAGGCCGATAAATCCCACGTTTAGTGACATGGTGAGAAATATTACAGTGCAACGAGGAGCCCCCACGAATAAACATGGGCATCGCATGCAGGGATTCGTTTCACCTGTTCGGAGTTCTTGGGTTAAAATATAAATATCTACATTACAAACTGTATTTGTAATAATATTTCCAGGTTGCTCAGGTACTTTATGAAGTGACACCTTTGAATAATATTTGATATAGACCAAAATTGAAAATTTCTAGCTTAAGTATTCCAATTTTAGGTACTATCAACATACACCAGTATTCATTTTCGATATTTTGTAATTGGTACATCATGTATATATACAAATAAATATGCAGAAAAGCTTCTGTTCTCTCTAATACTCCCTACACTTCACTCGCAATTTTTGTAGCCATAGCTCAACATAAAACAACAATGAAAGCATCTGAAAAAGCAAAACAATTACAAGCTAAAAACTTATCACCTGATGGCAGCCATGTTTTTAAATCGCAAATGACCTTCATATGCATCAAGTACACAGACAAGGGATATAACTAGAATTTACGAGATTGAAGTTATACTGACAAAGTTGCGCTTCGCTACCTTCATTTTTCAGAGCATCTTACACTTACAACTCATAGGTGAAGTATCACTTTACAGAACATGAAATATTTGACGATGAAATGAGATGAATCCAATTTTCTCGTTTTGAGAAAAGTAGAACTGCTTGTTTCAATTAAATGCGATTTGCAAAACATACACAACTTTAATTGTATATTACCATTCGTCATGTCCCAAAATTAAGTGAAGTAATGTTCAAATCAAGTCGTACAATTCACTAAAGGAGATTACCTTATGCATTTATCTCTAAAATGTCCAACAGCGCACTTTCTCCCTTTGTAGTGAAAAACCCACCATATACTTTCAAGGCAAAATAAAATTCTCTTTGGTATTCAATTAGCCTTTGCCATTTTGTGAATACTTCTTTTCCCTTTGAGAATTTATTGTATATAGATGAAAAAATAATGTCTCGGTAATTAACATGAGTTCTACTTTTCAAGGAGACTTAGAACAAATAAATATGAAACTAAGCTCTAGACGGCATCCTAATAACAAACCTTTTGGTTTATAAGAGACTGGATAGACTGTGTACAAAATCAATAAACTACAAGGCTCTTGGGTGGAAAACAGTGATAAACTTACTTGATATTAACTAAATTCAGAACATCAGTGACAGTCACGCTTGGTGGTTCCAATGATCTCTGGACTAGGTGAGGATCAGACGGCCCATAGGGCAATCTAGTGAATTAGGCAGAAATAAATGAGCAGGATTTTTCACTTTAGAAAGTCAGGGCAATAAAAAAATGAAAATGATTTGTTCATTTCAAGAGCTTTTTTACTAAAAAATTTAAAATCCTCAAATACTAAATGTCAATATCATCTATTGAAAACCAAAGAAAAGAAATGGTGCAGAATATTTATTTCGATTAGACTCCACCACTGATCAATCTCAGTATATAATGTTTTCTAAATGATGCAAATGCCAAATAAGAGCCACATAAACACATAGAAAAAAAAAGCTCTACACTGAATGACCAGAAAACCTTAATCTGAATAAGTGGATGGTAAACGCAGGTGATAATAAAAAAAAATGATACACTGGTAGTGTAAACAAGTAAACTTAGGTCTCGCTGGTTCCAGGGCTTCTACAAACAATACGATGATTGTTCTAACTGATTCAATTCAGTATCTCTAACATTTGACACTGGATGATTATATCAAATTTTTCAAATAATATTTCAAGTAATATTTCAAAGCTCAGAGCATTCTGCAGACTAGTCAATAAATGGACACCTAAGCAAGTATTGATGTATATAAAATATTAAACAATAATATCTTGCCTGGTCTCAATAACTGCCATATATATCACAGCTGCAAAAACTGGTGACGAATCTGCCACCTGAAAAATATAGTTTGAATAAAAATGAACAATATCTGCATTACCTATATGAAAAAACAAAAAACAATTAACATGCATTTACCTAATCTCCATTGTTTAATATTAAAGCATTCATGTTCAGCTCTAATTCAAGAGTTCTTTATCTGGTAACAGTGATAAAAATAAAACAAATTCTGGGGAGGAAAATCATCTTGGATTTCTGACAATAGCTAGCTTGATAATATTAACTGTTGCTAGTTGTAATCTTTCTGATATCAGTACATTTTATACACTACAATACAAACACACAAAATATGTGGTACGATACTGCCAAAGCAATAACCATAAAACATATGTAAGTAACATAAAAATCAATAAATATATTTCAATCTGTAATTTAAGGAGACTTTTCTCATTCTTTAATGGGAAGCTCTAAAGTATAATGATCAGTAAAATGTATACCTTAGTTGCATCAAATACTTCTTCAGATATTAAGTCTTGCAGAAAATTAGCAGCTGTTTGCAGCACATTCTTTGAAATTGAAGTCTGGCTGTACGTTGATAGGAAGTCCACAACCATGGAATAATTCAGTGTTTCTTGAGTAACTGGCTGGGAGTCATTAATGTAGTTCCCTGATCTAAAAAATTGAAAAGAATATATTATTACTGTCATAAATATAACATCACGATCTTTTAGAAGGCATACTGTGAAAAGCCAAACCCCCCTTATATTTAAAAACGCATCAAACAATCTTTAAAAAATTATTCCCATTCCATACAAGCATTTTCACTCATATGCAGCCACAGAAAAGTGATGACTTTAATCATGATAAGTTGTCGCCCAAGAATTAACTTGTCCTGACTGCAATATGTTGTAGATAGGACAATTTAATTCTGGGGCGACAAAGTGTAAACACTGGAACAATGAGGCTGGTAATCAGATGAAAAATATTGATGAAAACAACAAAAATCTGAAATTCTAGAACTAGATTTGGATTAGTTCTATAGAAATTATGCGAGAAAAAACAAAGCTGCAAGTTTGATATCTGAGCATATATCCTGAAACTCCGCTCTAGAGTCTAGCCCTAATCCAATCTTAACCTAAAATTCTAGCTACAAACTATCTCTAATCTGAACCTCGAACTACCCTTAATCATTGGAGATTATTCAGACTACAGTCGAGCGCAGTAAACACAAACACACTTATCTGAAATTCATGGACATGTTGAACATTGTTATTGCCTGCATTTAAATTCCTGTATTTTTGTTCATGCATTTCTTACACTCTCAACACAGATTTCTCAAACGATTTCACCATCTACTGGATCTCAAAGCGGTAGAATGTCTGATTAGGCCCATTTTTTTCTCAGGCCCTGGTTGTTAGTGATAGCAGAAAAGTCTGCGTTAGTCATTTTTTTAGTGGTACAGGTAGGAAGTGTATGGTATAGGTCTAAATCTGTGCCTCATTGAAGATAAATGCACACCGATTGGGTGTGGTATTTGAACGGGTGATAGACGAGGCTACATACAAAAGGAATAACCATAATTATAGTATAGACTACACATGACACATTGCATGCACGGCGAATTGTCCAGATGGCAATGCACTGTCAGAAAGACAATGGAGGATGTCATGTAGATGAACTGAGAGGTGCTAATTCCTGGAATATTGTTAAGATCACACCACATAAGTGTCGTCAGGGCTATGTCCCATCAGAAGTCCTTAGATTCCTTTGTAGAAAAAGGCCATCGTGGAAATCTCAAAATACAGAAATCTCAAACACGTTTTTCAATCCCCAAGAAATTCAAGTTTTCTCTGCGCGCCTGCATAAGGTTAACATTTGATTAAGGTTGATTAAAACTACTAGCATATTCAATAGTGCTGATCCACTACTGCTACATCATCCATGGCAACATCAATTAACATTAAAATAAAAAATCCCTAATCATGGTTAAATTACTGTACAAACACTCCCTTTAATCTCGATGCATACAGGGTTGATCGGATTCCAGCTTCTATGTGCCTACCCACCCCTCTCCCCACAATCCCATATAGAATCTAATTTTACACTTTTCAAGCTCAGTTGAGTTAAAGTGTGTGATAAAATGATAATGGCTTCGAGCTGTGCAGGTAGACCTACGTAGATGTATGTCAGATGTTTTAATGTGGTAGAGATCTACTTTGACTTTGGTAAGAATCAAAGATTTCACCTAATTTCTTTGCCTCACCAACTGACAATGGAATTATGCAAGAGTGGGCCTGATGGGTGCATGATATTCTGGATCAGTTGATACTCTGAGCCAATGTAAAACCAGATATTTCCTCAGGCAAAAAACTTTGCTCCTGGTTGTGAGATGAACACTGGCAAGGACTCCAATGCCACCTGCAGCAATCTTATATCATTCAAAATGAAAGTGGGGGGAAAAAATAAATGGGAGTCAATTTAATTGACTCTTTGTTGATATACACAAAACAGTCCTTTAGGTCTTAACTGTCATGGTAACCCTCCTGGTCAGACCTATAAATCTTGATCTAATCTAGATCTCTTCCCCTCAAGCTCCGAACTCAAATCTAGATTCTCCTTGTGGATAAAAGCTTTCTCCCTCCATAACTATTGAAGCTTAATCTGTCTCATCTAATGGCTTATATCATCAAGTTAGATCTAGATTAAATTACATTAATATGACAAACTGACAAAGCTCAAATTTGGGGTCTCAGTTAGCTAGACCTTGTCTAGATCTAGACCTAGGTCAGCCACATGAAAAGTGTATGAGGAGAATGAGTTTGTTTTTCGATCAAAGATTATTTTATGGCCTCACCAGCAAGGAAACGTAGTTTAAGGTTACAGTGTCCTAGAATGACTGCGTCTCCACTTGAAGTTGATTTCTCTCTTACCTTGATCTAGATCTAAATTCTAGGTCTACATGTAGATCTAATATATTTATAAAACATTTTACTGGGAGAATTAATTTTGAACTCAAATGTTGAATAAAAATCGACATCGAACGCAATAAAAATAATCATTGCCTAGAGAAACTTTTCTGTTTTACTGTGAACGAAAATTAAGAATGCAATTGGTTCCACAGTGCAGATGGCAGATGGAGGTTTCAATACCGATCTAGATGTAAAGACACAGCATATGTCTGCAGCCGGCAGCATAATTTGCCTGAATTTTCTTCGTTTCAAGGATGTAAGGCTAAGTAAGACATCGTTTTCGCCGCGATCTGTCATGACCAAAGATGCTTACCTCGATGCATTTTCTGAACAATTATCTTCCTGGTGATTATATTCCATTTCTGATGACGTGATAATCGACTAAGTTGACGTCAGGCGTGTGTATACCAACAA
>JBCEWB010946438.1:0-11250 GCA_039654565.1 Peronia peronii
GCAATTAAAGACTATGGGGGTGACCTGTTGCTGCAGCTCAATTTAGTGAGAAAATGGCCGATCACTTTTGTAAATCCTTATTTTTAATTGCAATTTTGGGGCCTTTACTCAAACTTGTTCAGCAAATTTAACTCTGAAATGCATTATTAGATTGATATTGAAAGGTTCTGTGAAGAAAAAAAAATCACGTTAAAAATTCGTTCACTGTTAAAAAACACGTGATTTCTCCGGTCGCCTCAGTTTGACGAGCGCCTGATTTCATCTTGTCGCGTCTCATATTTAAAAAGGCAGAACGTTTAAGAGCAAACAAAATCCTAAATTGTTTTTATTCCTTTTTTTTTTTTTATGCAAAAACATTATTTAAGGACACTCCACCCCCTCTCAGAATTCCGAGGGAAGAAGAAGAAACGCTTTGATCCTTAAAATGATCAAACCCTTTTACATCTTACAGAAAAAGAATATGAAGTCTCTGTTTTTCACCAATGAGTTCAGCAATTTTTCAAATAATTGATGTAAGTATAGTTTTTATGCACACAATTTTGCTTGTTAACTCGACTATTTCGCTCACATGAATCTGCTCAACAGCCAGGCTGTTTACCGCACCGCGTGTGTTTTATGTGAGCATTCCATGCGGACATAATACATTGATCGGATTAGAGGGCAGCTGCAACATTTCTTGTTGGTGTCCAGACCTATTCACAAAGTAGCTCAGAACGGCAACCAACTGTTCTATCTCTGGAGTTTCGTGGACTGCAAAGGGGCCAATAATCTATTTACATATACTTCATTGGAGGAAAAAACCAAAATAAATACGTCGAAACAGAGTGAAATCTACGGACCAAAAAGTGAACTTTGAAGAAAAAAAAAGATTTTTTTTTTCAAAATTTAAAAAAAAAAGAGTAAAAGAAAAAACGAAAGAAGAAAAGAAGAAAATAGGAAGGAGAAAACATATTAAAAAAAAAAAGATATAGAAACAATTTCAAAGTTATTACTTCCTCAAACAGGAAAACTGTTAAAATTAAATGCAATAAATTGTAGATTCTGTGCACAAGAACAAAACAAACAAACAAAAATGTAATTGTAAGTGTTGGGACGATTAGGTCCTGGGGAGAAACTGTAGTTATCATTCCCAATTTCAAAAACATGTCATCTAGGGAAATATAAACGCGGAATCGCCAGCCCAACAGAAACAAAAAATAAAAAATATAAAAAAATCTCGATGAATTAGTGGATTTACTTAAAAGTCCGGACTTTGCTAGCCGTGCCATTTCTCTGCTACTGTTTTGGCTTCAGATTTTCTCTCTATTGTACAGCTCTGACACTTTGACTTTTACGCGGCATTTACAGATATCTTGTCCCAGTACAATGAAGACAGGACTGTGTTCTCTTTTGGTCACTGCTCTACAATAACGTTTTAGGACATGTTTGTGCCCACTTTTGAGACACTGGAGGAAAAACTTGTCACAGCAATGGGCATTTGATGAACCATGCAGTTACGAATCTCTTGTATGGATATGTAAATTATGATTTTATAACCGCATTTGACAATTGTTTCCCTTTTTTTGTTGTTTTTGGTCTGTTTTGTTTGTGTTTTGTTGTTGTTGTTGTTGTTGTTGTTGTTGTTGTTGTTAAATGGCAGAAAGTGATAGTTCTCCTGTTCAGGAATGTTGTGAGATATCACTTACATTTTGCTATAAGACGTAAAGACATACAACATGCCATTGTCGTAGGATAAGGACGATAAACAATGTCTCGTACATTGCACATACTCTCCTAATTTTTTATTCTCCCCCCCCCCCCTCCTTCTTCACCTTCCACCCTTTATTGTTTATAACACTCCTTTGTCATTGACTCCATTTTAATTATTTATTTCTGTTTGTTTGTTTGTCTGTCTGTTTCGTCTTTTCTACTGCTGAAGTCGATATGCCAGTATGTTCAATTGTGCCAAGTATAAATGGGCTTTTTTTTTAACCCTCATCATTCTTTTGTCATATAATATAAACGTAGTAATTATATTTCTTGTGCTAAAAAGCAGGCATATGCATAAGGGATTAAAGAAAAAAGCTTAATAATTGTTCTTAAAGTGACGTTTCCTCTGTTGGAATTACTGAAATTGGGACCTGTGAGATGTCTTAGAGTCTTCAGTTTTATTATCCATATTCAGAAGTATATTATTATGATGTATCAAATACCACCCATCTCTTCAAAGCCTATCTAACCTGTCTTTTTGTATCGTATAGTCAATGCAGAATTGTTCTGAATTTGGCATCAAAAGTCTTCCATTTGGGAGGTACAGTAAACTTAAATCTATTAATGAACATTTTTTGTTCTGAAAAAGTCAACAGAAAATACTTATTTTAAGTCTCAGAATGTTATTAAAACAACAAGAAATTGTAACTTTCAAAATTCTAAAAGAACTAGAAAAATTAACCTTAAAGTACTAAAAAAGGACACCTTTTAATCGTGAAATTAATGCCAATGGTGTTGGTTATGATTTCACTCTGTCTGTGAGAGTGAGAGACAGAAAGATAGGAAGAGAGAGAGAGAGAGAGAGAGAGAGAGTAGATATTCGAGTGTTTGAGTTATTCTCCAGAGACATCTGGTGTGGCGTCAGCCTTCAAAAACCTTGACCTTATTGATGAAAACATAAAAATATATATTTAAAAAAAGTAAATAAAAAGCAGAAGAAGAAGAAGAAGAAGAAGAAAAACAAAAGGAAAAAAAAAAAAAGAAAGAAGCAAACAGACTGCGGTCCGCCATATAGGATCAAATGTCATACATCAAACAGCTTCTGTATTTGCATTTGTAACTAAATCCTGTTTTCTAACAGTTCATCCTCTCATTCTATCACGTCAGCAAGTTTGGCTATGGGCGTAAAACAGGAAGTCAGTTGCGCCGGTTGCTTTCTTTTTTTTTTTAGTGATTCTACGCTTTTTTATGCACTAAAATGTGTTAATTAATGTATTAACTTTAGTGCTCCTGTTTGTATGTAAATCTATCTTTCAGGTAAAAAAAATGTGTTTAAACAGCAAATTTTACTTTACAGTTGTTATGGTTTCGTAACAGTTTTTGCTCAATGAAATACACTAAGTATTTGTAGAAATAGAAGTTTGCCTGTACTCGATTCAGCTTGATCCACCATCGTTGAAAATTATTCTACAAATTGTATGCTCCAGTGGTCCAGGTTTATGGTCTCAGATTTGCTTCTCTTATCTATAAAGTGTTGCATTCAAAAATTGATTCACTGCTTTTGAGCTCATTCTCTTTAGAATGCTCAAACTGCGGTAAATGGCTTCTTATGACATTGATGTTATGGAATGAAAAGTTAAAATTATCTCAAGAAGCTTTGTCCGGAAA
Organism: Peronia peronii; assembly: GCA_039654565.1. Taxonomy (NCBI): domain Eukaryota; kingdom Metazoa; phylum Mollusca; class Gastropoda; order Systellommatophora; family Onchidiidae; genus Peronia; species Peronia peronii. Next base: position 3,358 of record JBCEWB010946438.1, read on the forward strand.
TCTTTGGTCAGGGGTGTAAACCTATGAACGTGTGACAGACGAAGAGAACGCTAGAGTGACAGGAAAACTCTGCATACATTCTCAAATCTAGCTATTACCACCTTGCAACTTTTAGAAAATAAAAATGCTTTTTAAAAATAATTTAAATCTGAAATACAAGGCAAATGTGATTGTTTATTGTCATTCATTTAACACAATGGAAAATATTCATTATGTGATTGTGTTTTCGTGGAGCTTATGGGAGTGTGTAAATCTGTTTCTTTACATAAGGTGGACATTTCATGGTCTATGTACCAAACCTGTAAGCTAAAAGACATTGGTTTTGTACTTGAATGTGTGAGCACAGGAAATCTGACAGTATGTGTGAGTAACTCTGAGAATTCATTCTTGAACATATGTTTGTCTATGTATAAACCTGGAGACGGCATGTCATGGTTCGTGGGCACTTGGTATGACTGCAGGCCTCGAGGCAAGATTTTTCCCAGTTTAAGGTGTCACGTGAATGAACAAGCTGACACAACAAAAACAAAGGAAAAGAAAAACGAATTGACGCAAAATGTACAGAATGAGACACTATATTCTCTCGACACTGAGGGATGCCAAGAAATGAAATGTACATAAACAGCTTTACAAATTGAAACATACAGTAAGTAAATATAAGTAAATAACTCTATCCCCAGGATGAAAACTTCCTTTTATGTAATAATCCTCATTCAGACTAGTATATCAATAATCCAAGGTCACCCATTGCGCGTTTTAATTGTTTTTGTTTTTGTTTTTGACGTCATGTTTGCCTATAGATGTTCCCATTGATGTTGCCAAGAAAGGATTAGAGAATAGAGAATTTAAGGCAAAGTTGAAGAGTGGGGTAGGGGGGGGGGGGAGGGAGGAGAGGGAGACAAAGGGTACAGAGTACACAAAAGTCATTATTGTCCAGTCCACATTTGGTCGAGTTAGCCAGTTCCAACGCACTTTGACAAAAGCCTCTTTTCCCTGAAAATACTAGGCTTACTTTAGTGCAAATTGCAATTTCGTTTTTCTTGTCTATTGTTCGGTACATAGTAAATGAAATGTAGTTTGTTGTTGTTATTGCTGTTGTTGCTGTTTTCAAAAATGAAGTGATGCCTTTGGTGGTATTACTATATTGTGTAAAGCTATATAAGAAACTTGGGGAAATGATTAAGGGAGGAGGGGGAGGAGGGGGGGGGCTGGGAGGGTGGGTCCTGAAATATGGTTTAGCAATATAACAAATCAATTGTGGGTTTTATTTTCTTGTAAAAGTTCTGTCTTTTCCGAATATAAAAAAAGCATTAAAAGTTGTTTATTCTAATGTCCCTTTTGATCTCTTTGACCCATGGTCAATCAACGCATGTCCAGGCTTACTGTCAAACAGGATTTCGCTCCCTCTGCTAGATCATCACTATTTGACCAGACAGAGATAATATCTCGAGTGCCAATGCCAGAGAGAAGGACACTGAATGACCACTAAGGCACGGAATAGACTTACGATCAGGCAGAATGTCAGTGTCAGCTCTCACCAAGTGTTGTAAAATGAACAAAGAGTGAACTTGTCTTTATTTCTGCTGCTTTAGAGGAAGTTATGAACTCCATGATATTAAAGGTCCAAACACTTTGATTTTGACATAGAACTATATGGAGGCCAGATAGAGGCCCTCAAGGGCCCGCAAATGACTCTAACAGAGCTGTTTTGGGGCTAAACGCCGAATAAAAATCCTCATATTTTTTCTCATAAAAAAAACTACAAGTGCGTTTTTCTCAAAACTTGATTTTTTTGTCACTATCTGCGGTCCACTCTTCTATTATTGAACCAATTCTAACCAGATTTGGCATTTTCACAAGAAGGCCAAAAACAACATACACATTTACGTCCCATTCTGTTTGTAAGTTTTGGACCAAAAAATAGAGTTTTGTTATGAAAAAAGGGTGAAATGTGAAATTTCACTATATGACATTTTCAAAAATGTCTCGTAGAAAATATATATCTGTTTAAAGAGAAAGAGATGGAGAGTGCAAGAGAGAGAGGATTAGAAATATGTGAAAGAGAAAAACAGGATGGAGAGGCACAGAGAAACAGAGAATGAGAGAACAAGAGAGTAACAGAAGGCGAGAAAAATGAGAGAGAGAAAAAGAAGATTGAAAGAGAAAAAAAAGAATAAAACGTTCGTGACCTGGGCAATGCCTCTGAAAAAAAAAAGGATAAACAACTCCAAATTTGATTTCATCAGACGAAGAACACGCGGATCCGAAATTCTCATTCTGTCCAAATACTGGATCTCTTCAATGTAATTATAACTTAGTAAATATGCCAAAACCTTATGTACGTCTTCCGCATATTAACTTTCTTTTTTTCGTTGCAGCAGCTGGCTGGGATGGAGAAACGAACACACACACACATACACACACACACACACACAGAAACTCAGATAGCAAGACAGGCACTTGCTTGCTTCTATTTTTAATATCGACATGTCCATTTTATAATATTTTCTGAAGTTAAAGCCTTCCATCGAGAGACTTGTCATTCAGCCAAAAGTGAAGAAAAGAAGAAGGAAAAAAGAAGGAAAAGCTTTCTGGCCCAAACGTCATAAAGATTCTGACCGGCAATTTAACACCGTTGGTTCACCCTTTAATTAATTTTTTTTTTGAAACTGACCTTGACAAGCCAGCTGTTTCTTCTGTATCCTGTAAAAATTCTCTCACAGGAAAGATACACATACACGCACAAAGAAAGGCAGAACAAATAAATTTCTTAGCGTCCCCCTAGCCAGGGCATAAAGGTCACTCCTTCCGTTGACTAGAGGTGTGAAGTAGCCGATCTAGTTAAAGACCCGTTTATTAATCTTTGCATTCAAATAACGCTCATAAATGCTCGTCATGCAGCGGATTCATCCTATATTGTTATTCCTTGAAAATTGACTTAGCGTCATCGTGGAAATCTTAGTCCTCCAGCCAGTTTTTTGTAGCCTTTTTGGAGTTCAGTGCTAGGAACCTGCATGGCCATTCTGTCTATTCTTCTGCTTTAAAAGTGATGGAATTTTTATTATTATTATTATTATTCAGCCGTGGAGTTGGTCTTGATATCCATTTTTTATTCTACTTGACACAGTACGATCACAATTGCCATATAGGACATTATCGATAATCAGAAGTTAGAAACCTATATTAAGACATCTAGAAACCGTTCGACCCTGGAAAATATGCATTTATTTAAATGCTATTTGTTTTGTATTATCACAGATCTAAAAATTGCAGCTAGCCGGACAACTTTTGTAATAATATTTCCAAAATTTGAAGTTCACATTGTCACGTTTATAGAGTTAGGTAACAGGAGACGTGTTAATAATATATACATATGCAAATACACACTCAGGGACACGAATGTAAACAGCTGTATTATTTTGACGTGTCAATCTTTTACATCTCGACAGGGGCACACTGGCTTTCTAATTTTCAGAGAGAAGCTATTTTCCGATTGAGCATTATGGCATTCCCTGAATTCTAATAAATCATTCAAAATTCAAAGACAAAAAAAGGTCACAGAGTCGTTGGATAAAACTTTGCGTCAAAGCAGTTTGCCTAACTTCCGTTCCAAGATCCTACACAAATTATATTGCCGCTCTGACTTATTTATTATGGCCCACGTTAGATTTTTGTTAGATTCTTTCTTCCTAAAAACACATGACTGCAATAAGATTGTCATTTTGCCGATGACTATTGTTAATGTACCTGTCTCAAGGCAGACATGATTGTGTTCGATAATGTCTGTGTGAGATGGTCTGGCAATGAGACATGCTTTCCTGTCAAAAACAAAACAAAGTGACTTCACTTTATATTCTCCTTCCTCCCGGGGTTATAGGTAGGTTCTCTGCTCCCACCTGCAGGCGGTTTAAGCAGGCCATCGGTGGGGTGTCTCCCATGGTGTGCCATCCTCGGCATTCCAGGAGAGACATCTCTTCTCTCTCTCTCCTTGCTCCTGTCTTCTGTCCCGCTTTCTTTCCTCTCTTCTTCTTGACGTGTTTGACACAATATAGCCGTAATCGTGCTGATGTGTCGTTAAACGCCGACACAACCAAAACAACAACATTCTCCTTGGGTCTTTCCAGTTTTAAGACGGCAAACACTAAGCAGCTTTTATATCTAACCAGACTACGGCGAGGCGACATAAGATCATTACCTATGGCAGAACGACGCATCTGCATTCAATGACAGCTTTAGATAGACCAATATTCGTTTTTTTTTTTTAAGGCTTTTATCGAAAACATGAAATGTGCAGATACGTCGCCCTGTCGTGGGACAGCACTTTCATGACAGCAGCGTGTTCAAAAGATCCTGGTAACAGAAAACATTGCAAATGGAAGAGTGTAAAGATACAATCAGAATGTATCTATGCCCAGAAAGATGTCAGACCGACTTACAAGAATTAAATTGCTGCAGCAGATCGTGAATAAATTCCAAAAGACAATTTCCATCAATCTCAAGAGTAGAGACTGCTAACTTTTTCCACATATCCCAAGATGAATGAGTTTGTGTTGTTGTTGTTTTTTTTATTAAATGTATAAATTTTTAAGCGATGTGGGACAGAGAGAGATGGAGGAGGGGGGAGGGGAGAAGAAAGACAGGGAGAGAGAGATAGAGAAACAGAAATACTTGGATATTTAGAAGAGAACATGTCTATCCTACCCAAGGAGCTTATACTATTTATACTGGAGTGCGGACTCATGACGCGGACTCACAAAACTCAATGTATCAAGCGTGCCAATACAGGCGCCATGGCCATGCGGTTAGATTTAGTACTGCTATAATGTGAATTTCGTTTAGTTTTGCACGTGGTAACATAACAACAACAGCTTTAAGTCTTAACGTTAAATAGGTTTCTTGCCCTCATGGCCATTGGTCCACATTCGGCAGGCGTGATGTCATCAGTCCGCTCTCCCGTAGAATAGTATAAGCTGCTTGATCCTACCCCTGTCCCTGTCAACGACGTGGGGCTGTCAATATGAAATCAACTTAGAGATGAGACATTTCCAGAGTTTGCCGCTGACACCCTGATTTGTATACACGCTTTGCGCATGACAGGCAGCGTTTGATCAATGATGAGCATTCACACATGACCACACCATAATAGACAAACGCATGGGTGAGCGCTATTCTCTCGGTTATGTGGCCAATCTCCAAATATCTCATTAGACTAAACTCAGTATTTCGAGAGCTTATCCCCGAGAGATCAGAATGTCAAGTGTCTTCTGTGAAACACACATGGAATGAACATGTTTTATATCTGCCACTACACACGTGGTGAAAGTTAGAGTTTCGCTTGCTCAATGGTACAAATTGTCACTTGACACCAAGAAGCTTATACTATTTATACTGGAGTGTGGACTCATGACGCCGCCTTCACAAAACACAATGTATTTAGCGTGCCAATACAGGCGCCATGGCCATGGAGTTAGATTTAGTATATGTGAGTTTCCTTTAGTTTTGCACGTGATAACATAACAACAACGGCATTAAGTCTTAACGTTAAATAGGTTTCTTGCCCTCAAGGCCTTGGCTCCACATTCGGCACGCGTGATGTCATCAGTCCGCTCTCCAGTAGAATAGTCTAAGCTCCTTGCATGACAGACGTTACAAAATTTTCTCTCTTTACAAGATGGGTCTTTATTGTGCAGCACACAGAAGGAACCGCAAGAATAATCGAGAAAAAGACAAAGGTGGACTAATTTTTCAATCATTCGAATACAGTAGACTTAATTTACTTGCGCCGTTGTTTAAATCCTAAAGTCATATATTTATTTGCTCAAAAAAAAAAAAAAAAAATCCAAAAAATAGTGCCGGAGCATTTTGCTTAACTTATGTTTTCAGTAAACTGGCTTACATAAGTCATATTGCCTCTCTCAGCTACTCAAGTCCCCGGGCCATAAGTTCAAGAACCACTAGGTCAGTGCAGTCTAACACCTATGTTGAGTTCAGGGGGGGGGGGGGGGGGGGGGGGGGGGGGAGGGGGGGGGAGGGGGGGAAGGGGCTAAAGGTCCGCTAGTGAGTTGATCATATATTGAACCATCGAGCCCATGGCTACGTGGAAATTCAGAACAACTCAACTGTTGAGCCACAGAAAAAAAAAAAAAAAACGTTCAGTTTTAACACTTCCTAGCCTCTCCGTGTAACTCGACTCCAGCTTGTCCACGTCATGAAGTAACAGATGTCTTTTGCATGTGACCATGTCTGCTCCCTCCCTCCCCCCCCCCCCCCCCAACCCCTTAGTTATAAGTCCCCTCCCAACTCTACTCTACTCCCCCTACTTCCCCCGCCCCTAAACACACACACACACAGACACACACACACGCACATTATCACACACTTTATTTAACGTTAACATGAAATTTGTTGTTAATCCCATCAAAGCAAAAACGATCTAGAAATATCATATATTTGCCGATCTTGCTATGTAACCTGAGATTATAGACCTCCAGCTCTATTGCCTTGTGTAGATTCCAAGTCCCTCTCAACGTCATATGTTTGGAAATAGAAGTGAAATCAAATCTCTGACCTTGAAAATGATCCAGGTTACCACGCTGAGCTTAAAGATTGTGGGCCCAGTACAGGCATTGAAAATGATACTTTATATCCTTTATTCAAATCTACCGAGTGGCCATCTCGATTCAAAGAGAATTCTAACGACTGACATGCTTAAAGACAATTATCTAATGGAATGGACATTTCTCTCTAATTTGAAAAATTTTGATATTATGTGGGTTGTTTTGCAGAGTAACACTCAAATGTTCAAAATAATTACATACAATTGCTTACTAGTCCATCTACCATCTTCCTACCTTCTTATTTACTTAATTATTTATGTATTTAGTTATTTACTCATTTTCATGCTGACACTGATTTACTGACTAACTAATATACGTAATCGTTCACTCACAAACTGAGTTTTTCTCTCTCACTCATTCACTCACTCACTCATTCACTCATTTTCTCATTCAATCCCTCACTCACTCACTCATTAACCACCACCCCGCTCACTCACTCACTCATTCATTCATTTTCTCATTCAATCCCTCACTCACTCACTCACTCACTCACTCACATACTCACTCATTCACTCACTCGCTCACTCACTCACTCACACACTCACTCACACACTCACTCAGGCGCTCACTCATTTCCTTTGTTTTGCTTGCATACTTACTGACTGACTTACTGACCTATTTACTCACTTACCTACTGCCTATTATTTTGGGACGTAACGACTGTATCATTGCTATTTTTTATTTTTTTTTAGAATTAGCCCAAGACTTATACGGAAAGACATAACAGTGAAAAAAATGAAAATGTTTCCACTTTTCACATTTCTCCAAGCATTGCACGGATTTCATAAAGTACCCACAACAGCAGGGTAAATCATGTAAACATTGATCTGTTTGGTAGTGCGACATAAAAATGATTCTTCATACAAAATGTGAGTTCTAATGATACATATAAGTTCTCAATTCGTTACGGTGTGTTCACGTGATCATGTCCCTACATATGAAGTCCCAAGGCGTGGAAAGACGGTCACCGTAGATTATTTAACGGATGGCCGGGGGATTAGACGTCTAGCTCTTCGGCTAAAACGTCGAAGGTTCAAAAGATTTAAAATCTGATTGCTTTCTTTTTCGGTGATTCAACAGTCCACTGGCCATTTTGGGTAGGGAAGCCCGACGTCTAGTCTTCTCGGATAACGGTGGGAGATCCCGTATGCACATTGCGCACGCTAAAGATTCCTTCAGAATTCGGACGTGGAGTAGGCGGGGTCACTGATGTCCATGTAAAATTCTAACATCCACAGTTCTCCTGTCTTTCCCGGGGGTGTATGTGTGGATGATG
>JBCEWB010946769.1:0-15387 GCA_039654565.1 Peronia peronii
CATTGGACCATTTTATGTTGGTCTGCAATGGGTAAAGCCGACCTCACGCACTGAAACCGGAATTCCCTGATCACGTGCCTAAACTAAGAGATTCAGAACGAGTCCATTAGAAACAGAATTTAGAATCATTTTTTGAACCGTGTAAACGCGGCTTAAGGAAGGACTTCAGGAATTTACCGTACACAAGGCCTGATGGTAGTCAGTGGGTTTCGGAACTTGGAAATTTTGCCCGCACAGCCACGTCTCCGTTCACTCGATTTTCAGCTGCCAAGAGTTCTTTAATGTGCATAACGTACCTTGTTCAAGAAGGCTAAACGTCGGGTTTCCGTATTCTACAAATCATAGGACTACTGAGTCATTGAAAAAAATACAGGTTCTAGTCTAATTGTGGTCATCCTCCGGCAGGACAGACGCCTAACCCATCTGTCAACCCCCCCCCCCCCCCACCCAGATGCCTAAGCCGAGTAACCCATCGGCCACGTCCTCCTGCCTCCATCTCCTTATCAACCTGCTGACAACTATATCGCATCATACTGTAAGGGACTGGTCGTGTAAATAGCCAGTAACCGAAAAAAAACAAGAAAAAAAAAAGAAGAAAATTTAGCCATAGCAAAGAAAAAATAAAACATAAAATACGGAAATTTAGCCATAAATAATTATATATATTATATGGTGTTCAATAAATATTTAAATTTCCACTTAATGATAGCTCTATGTCTTTCTGTTGCGAACGGACATCATAAAATTGGTTAAATTTTTTCTGGATGTTCTGAAGATTTAAAAAAAAAGGGGGGGGGGGGGGGAAGGTGAGAATTATGCACATCTGATGCTGGTTAGGACCCTTCGGCATGCAAGCCAAGCTTTGGGGCGCGATACCGTCAGCATTTGTCGGATACTAGAAAGGACGGAATGGCGTGCGAACAACAACAACGACAAAAACAGAGGCAATCTTGCAGGATCAATTTCTGTCATTCAAGCCCAGCCCTAGCGGTTCAGTTTACGATATCACAGTGATTGCAATCAGGTAAACTATCTTAGCTGGCACAACGTCATAGAGCAACAAGGGCGACATAATATTTTAGAAAGTTGGCAACAGCAGTGCAGTAGGCCACAAAAGTCGCGCCAAGTACATACGCTCAGGATTACACCCTTTAAAATAATAATTATGCAACAACCGTTTCATCAGAGGCACAAAATGGATAAAACGGACAACCTTCACTCTGTAGACTATGTTTCTGTCTTCTTATTCTTAGCTCTTAATTAATTCCCTCTGGAATCATCGGGGCGTCCCCTCACCAAAAAAGCACCAGTCTTCGCAAAACACGTATTATGTAGGCATGCTTGATCGGCCAGTTGTGTGTGAACTTCGCTACAGACAGAGGCAAGGGTCGCTGCCATTTGAAGAGAGGGAAATAAAATAACGATAACTTTCTCTTGCTGCAGGATTCCTCTGCAATATTCTGCTTTAATGATTTATCTTCACTCGGACACATAGATCCAGTTACTAAAAATAACATGTATTCATGCAGTTCATTGGTCCAACAAGCAGAGAACACATGCACATAAAAAAGGGGTCGAACCAAATTGTTAGACTTAATAATACAGTCCGACTGCTATGAAATCTTATAGTTTTAATTTATGGTATATGAAAACTCAGTTCGCACATTTTCCCGGGACGTAGCAGTAGTACCACAGACAGGGCAAGAAATCTCGTATATCCTAACATTAACGTCTAAAACTGAGCATCCGGTTTTAATTATCACTGATGGAAACTTGATGGACCTAACAATGACGACTTTCCTCAACCCGGGTACAAAGGGCAATAAAACAAGGAAAAGGTAACAGAAAAGGTATTTTCAAAACATCTTTTATTTTCATTAATGCATGTCTACACAATGCCACATACAGGCAAAGCCCTGATTGTCTAAGGAAAGATTTTAATCAGACAGTGGTGCGATCAAAGCGGATTCGGAGAACTTGTGAAAGGACAGACACTGGACAAAGGGATTCCATACTTGTTTATGCGAAAAGAAGACGAGCAAAGGCTGGCAGACAGACAGGCATATAGACAGAGGGGCATACAAGCTACTAGATGGGTGGCTGTGATCACAGGACTCAGTAAGAACATCAAGTCATTGAGGACCGCCCACAGTTAGGCTGAGACAAACAGATAAAATCAAAGCAGATCATTATATTTAGATTAGATGTCACTTGACACAATGTCTATGTCTCAGTCCAGGAGTATACTACAGCTGTGTCATTATTAGTAAAGTCTTAGACAATATACATTTATCTATACCATCACTAACAACACAATCTATCTAAATTAGAAATAGGTCCTCGGGTAGGACAACCATGTCCAAATGGTAAATCTTGGACAGAGCCCTGAATAAACAAACAAACAAACAAAAAACTGTAGAGAATTTCTCTGTCATACAGAAAAGTACCATGAAGACGTCATTCCAGAATCTGCATTCATAGTAGGCTGCAAGGAATTTCTAATAACGTTTTCAGTAGCAAGTGAGATATTATAACAAAATAATATGTACACTTAGAAATCGAGGCTACACCAGTTGGATGTTGAGAGCCATTAGAATCTTACTGTAGGTCTGGCGTACCGGGGTCATACAGGAAGTTTTCCTGATTCGGACAGACGGAATTGAGCTAGATAATTGATTTTCGCCCATCTGCAAGTATGATATATAGAAGAAATTTCCATAAAGTTTCAGATCAATACTCTTTCTAGACAGGCTATACTGACTTCAGACGCAGCCTCGCCGTCTGTGTTTCTCAATTTCATCAAGTTTACCACTGATCTTCAACGCCGAGATTTTCAAGCGATAATTTATTACGACTAACTGAGGGGGTTGACGTCCAAAGACTGCCATGGAAGGTCATGTTGTTTGTAGTCCTTCTGCACCCTCAAGAATGCAAGTATTTTTTGTTAGATGATTTCAGGCGAAATAGAGCGTCCCTGGAAAATGATGACCAATCTGGTCGCGTAGCAACTAGTGTCACTGAAGAAACAACAGCTGCTGTAATAACTATAGTCGAGCAAGATGCAAGAGTAACATATTAGGAGACAGAGTATTCGCTGGAGCTTTCATCACCATGTGTTTGGGAAATTTTACATGAACGGCAACAAGTGCATAAGGTGTCAGTCAGGTAGGGGTTCCTCATCAGATGACAGCTTTCTTCAATTGTAAAGGCTATTTGGTTACAGCTCCCCTAGAAGGAACTCGGCCGGTGACTGCAAATTAGTATGCCTTGCATTGCATCCTCCCAGTACATGTACTTGAAAAGTGGACGGAAAGAAGGCCTAGAACAGTCACACGAGAATTGCTGTGAGATCTGACAATGCGAGTGCTCACACAGGGACAGTGACAAAAGACTGGCTAGGAACAATGACAAACTGTCATCAAAACCCCTTTTACTCATCTGACCTGGCACCTTGCACTTCAGTCTTTTTCCATAGATCAAAAGGATGACTGCATGGAAGAAAGTCTGAGTCACTAAAAGCCATGGAAGCTTTTAGTGCAGAAGAGCACATGCCAATGACATCTTCAAAGTGGCACAGATGCTTTCTTGTTTGTTTGTTTGTTTATAATACATCGCATCCATGAGAGAGTATTTTGAGAAAATGTAAAAAAAAAAAAAGGATGTAATATCTTAATTCTTTTTATCCGAATCCAGAAGCTTTCCGAGTGACCCTCGTATTGAGAATGTTTACGTGACATTAGAGCGCATACCAATAGCTGCCCCAAAATTTGCATGATTTCTCAATCTTCCGGTTTGCTTTGGTTTTGCGTAATTTTTTTATCAACACAGTGTTAGTGTCGAGTTCGATGGCTGCAAGTGTCAGAGAGATTCTGCAATGCTTCTGATCATCTGGCGGTCAAGCTGGTCTGGGTGTTTGTCATAAAGCTTGGTTTCACTATGTGCGCGCGCGTATCTGCATGCATGTGTATGTGTGCGTGTGTGTGCATGCGCGTTTCCTCTTAAGATAATCAAAAATTGCCAAAGCCAAAAGCAAATTCGACCATTCCCTGGAGAGGAGCGTTGGGAAGCATGGCAAAGTGATGTTTACAAGTTATTTTGATACGGTATTCGGACTCACTGTCAATTGACTTCGAGTCCAGTTAACTGTCGGCTAGACTACATATCTGAAGAATATTTTCCCTTATGAATATCAATATTCATTCCCAAAGTTGCGGTTTCATTCTTGGTTATCTAAAGATTTCTGCTAAAATTCAGTCCTAGTCTTGTGTTTCTTTGTTTGTGTTGGGGTTTAACGACACATCAGCACGAGTACGGCTGTATTGTGTCAAACACGGTTAGATACGTTTACACGTCAAGAAGGAGAGAAGAAAGAAAGTGGGACAGAAGACAGTAGCAAGGAGAAGAGATATCTCCCCTGGAACGTCGAGGATGGCACTCCATGAGAGACATCCCACCGATGGCGGGATTATACCACCTGCAGGTGGGAGCAGAGAACCTACTTATAAACCCCGGGCCCCCGAGGGGGGGGGGAGCTATTCTTGTGTGAATGCATTTATCTCATGAATTCCGGCTAACGTTCAACTTCAAAATGTTCTGCCAAATTCGTAAATGAAATGACCGAATAGCCTAATCCTCAAAGATATGGACAAAATAATACAGGAACAACATGTTTTTGCAGTCCTGATTTCTCCTCATCCTTTCCTAGACTAGTAGAAGAAAAAAAAACTAAATAAAAAAAATCTTTGAGGACAACGTTCTCATTGTTTATATACACTGTTAAACTTGACATTCTCAGCTGTGTCTGAACTATGCCAAGGTCAGTCATGGCAGCGTCAAAGCAGAGCAATGTCCTAAAACTGGAATTCTCTGATCGTCCCAAACGACAATATGGATGAGCAATACGTGTATGATATATTGTACATTTAACTAAGGAATGTCAGTGTCGAAGGTGAATCCGTTCCATGTGATTATCATGCACTATGGATAAATGTCAGTCCTTTGATTCCTCGGTTGCAGTGTTAATCTCCCTCGCCTGAAACAGGTAGCATAGAGTTTACGCCACTCTACAAAACGCCAAGCGTAGAGACATGGGTTGGATACTGAATTTACTGGGGCAAGAATAGACACAACGACCCCCGCTGTGTAGACAGATGAATGTTCAGTGAAATCTGGAATAGTGGTCATCCATATCCACAGAGTAAGTAGTGGCAATGTCAGTACAGTGTTCCAAATGGACAGGATGGTCAGTGTCACGATCGTAGATCTCATTCTTGGAGAAAGCCCAGATGAAACTGGCTGACCAGTTATTTTAACACCACCAGCTGCTGCCGCAAAACGAGCTGACATAATGTTGGTGAGGTCAGGGCTTTGGGCGACAGCAATGCCGGATAGTGATGGCTCTGTAGCATTAGCCACTGTCACATCCTGGCTCCTGGTAGCAGAATTATGGTGTGATACAATAACTCGTGGCACTTCGTAATACTCTTGAGTGCGAGAAATTCCGGATGGGACAGGCTGGACAGTCAAATTGCTCTGGCTTTCATGCCCCGAAATCGAACATTCAGCCAATCCTTCTGTCGATCTATATGAATTGTCCCTGCGTGATCTATATTTAGGCTGGATTCCTTGCGTGAAGAATGCACCCACATCAGTTGGTGGCAACAATCTAGGTTTCACTGTTGATACCTTAGAAGATTTACAGTTCTGATGCGATCGTTTCTCCATCAGTTTTTTGCATGCTACTTCACTGGGCGCTCGGGAAAGAACATCTCGCTGATCAACAACTTCACTGATAGTAGGCATTGAAAAAGCAGTTTTTGCCGGCCTGTCATCAGAAGTTGATGTTCTATTTGAAATCTTGATGTCAGTGGTTTGTGAAGAACATTCCACTCCCTGATTCTCAGTCCCGCTGACGCGAGCACTACTTACAAATCTCATGGATCTTAATTTAATGGCAACTGCGATGTTCAAGGCAGCCATTCCAAATGAGCATAATATACAATATACTGGGACGAGGAAAAGAACGATGGGTGGTGTCATGACAAAAACGGAGCATGTGGTTACAGTTTTTTTCCACCCCGAAGTGAGAATAATCACTGATAAGCCCATGGCTATTATCCATGAAACGATGGTAGCAACTACCGTCTTGCGAGTGGTCACTAAAAACTTGAAGTTCGATGCTTTGTATACTGCCAGGACATTATATGCAGACAGGCCCAAAACAGCAGAGTAAGAAACAGGATACGGTGCAATTAGCATGGCGCTGCCCAGGGAACAGAGAACGGGTATAACTGAACCATGCATTGGATAAATAGTTCGCATGAAAAACCCTATGAGAAAAATACAATCGCTTCCCACCAAGTTAAACAATGTCACCTTAAGTGGGCGACTGATCTTCTGTGACTTCACAACGTAAGAGAAAGCTGCAATATTAATGGCTATGCCGATAGCTAGTATCGGTATCAGAACAGCAGTAAAGGTGCTATAATACGACTCAGACATGTCAATGTAGTTGGAATTATTGAGAGACGCTGTGGTCAGATTCATCTTGGAAGACAGAAATTGTTTATGCAAGGACTGATATCCTCTGCTTTCCAGTTTTTATATCTCCTGTAAGTAGAAATTGATAAGCTAAGCACAGAACTGTACTTTGAAGGTGCACAACCGAGGTTGTCTATGTCGGTGCTACATCTATGTTTGACAACAATCACTTTGTTTTGCCCGTGAAACAAGATGCCGCTTCAAACTGAGTGGAAAAAAAGTCGTTCTAGATGAAGAGCAAAAGTGAATGAATAAATAAATAAAAAATAAGATGCCACTTCAGATCTATCCCAGTAATTAGAACGTTCACATGATATTGTGTCACTCAAATAAAAAAAAAAAATCTTCTTCAGCTTTAGCTAGATCACGAAAGCAGTACAATCAGTCTGGTTTTCTCAAGTGTGTCAGAAGAAAAAAAGCTAAGAACAACCTTTAATCTAGCTGGATGACGCACAGACTGCCCTGGCTACCGAGTCTACATATTTAAATATGCACATACATAGTGGAATCAACATAACTCTATGATGACCAGCTTATTGAAAACAAGATACATATTGAATAAATGAATTAGCAGCTTTCGTGATGAACACTCTCTTTTCTATTCACAATGTGTCTCACCGAGAGAAAGATTTCGCCAGCCTCTTGGATTGTTTGGGTAAGGTTACTTGTTCGCTACCGTGCGGCGAGAGACGAGGCGAGCTTACTTGTAGCGCCTACATGAGAACATCAATCAAGAAAGCTTGCGGATTCATTCTCCATTCCAATTTAGATCTGTTTGTTCGCCTGCCTGATGTCTATGTATATGATTGCCCGTGTGTGCCTCCCTTCCTCATTTTCTTCCTCCCTTCTCTATAATGCCGGAATATTTATTCCGGTTATCCTCAGACGCCATGTTTCACGGCCGAACGCGCCGTCGGCTAAGGCAGCAGCGAAGTGTCCGTCTAAAAGTACCAAGAAAATAGGTTTGGCTATCCATCTCTTTTTCTTTGTATCATCTTGTCAGAACAGAGCATCTTGATGTTATGGTCTGTACTGAGATCCTGCCATGATCAGGAGGTCCCTACTAGCCAGTGTTAAAACGCAATCCAACATGGCAGCTGTGCAAGACACAATTGGCGACATTATCGGCGTCCGATATCTCTTTATATAGTATCCTGTGAGATAAGCTATAGCAAATGCTCCCCGATTTCGTGAGGCCTATTATGCCTTGGCCAACACACGGAGTAAACAAACACACACACACACATACACACACAAACACACACAGACATACACACAGAGCGAGAGATCCTCGTCAAAAATTTGCACGCCAAAACAAATCTTAGCTTTACAGATCATGTCAGCATCACCAACCATCTCGGCATTACCACTGATCATCTCAACATATATATTACAAATCCACAGCGATCGCTTTCTTATGAACGAAACAGATTTGCAAGAAATGCACTGGCTTCGGGGGAATCAGTGTTAAAACTAATGTTCTTATTGGTCGACTGGCTGATTCCCATTGGTACGTTTTAATAATACTAACGGCAAATGGTATTCAGTGTACTATCTTTCATCCAGGACAGGGGACCAACGAGCAACGGTGCATATTTTCAGCATATGGAAGTACTGGGCGATTTTATCTATAACTTTAATAAAGGAAATCATAAATCACAATATGTGTTTGAAAATGCCAGTAATTACAAGGAAAATCTGTCAAATGACAGAAGACTTTCGATGTCAATGATAGGACTATTCTGTTCATCGGGACTGGGGTGTTGTATTCTGACTTGCTAGTAAAAAGCCCACGGTATTCGTGGGAGATTTTTTAAGTACAGGTCAAACCGATACTACTCTACCACTCAAACCGTATGGCGAGCGTGCGCATTTCAATGTTGGCACATGTATTTTGGCTGAACTGGACGTTACTAAAAAAAAAAAAAACGCGTTTGTTATTTTGGATGCTCTGCGAGTGGAAACGGAATGCGCCATTCTATCAAACGCGTAATTCGAATCAAACACCCTCGCCAATCTAATATTCAATTATTATCGCCATTTTGAAAAAAATGTCAAACACAATAAACGCAGATTTTTAGGCAACAACTTTGTGCGCCAAATTTCAGATGGACACATACAGTAGTTTTCGAGTCCATAAGCCTTCCACGGGTTTTTGTTGTAGATTTATGTACATGCATAGTTATTACATTTTACTGCTTTACTGTCAAAAATGTGCAACTTGAAATTTAACATCCTTCTATGCTTTCTTGTCTTTCAAAGCTTTCCCGATCTCTCAATCCCGGTATCTCCGACTGATACAACTCGAAGTAGATATGACTATTGTGGTGAATCAGGCCTGGGCTAAACTGACTATCGGAGGCGTCACAGTCTAGCCTTTCGTCATATGAGCTTTGGCTGAAATGAACAATATCAGTTTAAAGGAAGTCATTTACCGTAAACACTTTTTTTTTCCACAAAATACTGTTCAAGAATTTGTTATTCATTCATAACTTTATCTAAGAAGAACGTGACGGACATAATGTCAGCCGCGGTGGTTGATTGCATGAAGGCAGACACATGAGCAAATCGAGATGAATTTTCATGAATAGGTTACAAGTTTAATGTAACAGCATTATGCTCTGTTTCTATAGGAATGAGTGCATCGAGTTTCTCATTTCTCGGATTGGCTGCTTTCGTTATGCATTTGGAACTGGGATTCTTTTTTCATTGTTTCTGTTCCTAAGGAATGGAGAAAACTGCAACTAAAACAGGGAGCCAATGAGAATCCTTGCAGCAAAAATCAAAACTTGGTTAATGAATGAATGAATGAATGAATGAATGAATGAAAGAGTCCATTAGTCAATCAATTAATCAATATCAATCAATCCATCAATTATTCATGATTTGGTTTTGGTTTGGCTCGGGTTTGGGTTTAACGGCGCATCAGTATGATCACGGTCACGTTGCGCCTAACATAACGCATTTCGATCACTAAGGGCCCGTCAGATATCATACTGCCTATGGACACTGAACCTTAACTCTGATCCTAACCTCTATAACCCCATCCCTAATCCTAGCCCTGCTGGGATGTTGTTGAACTATAACGATGTATTCTTCTTCTTCTTAGTCCTTCACTCCGTCTGGTGTCACCGGGACGCTTCGTGACCCGTGGTATACTACTAATCTCCATCCGTCGCGGTTGTGCGTCTTGGCGTAATGTTCTCTTTGTCCTTTCCTGAAGGTTTTCGGTCCATCTTTTCTTCCGTCCTCCTCTTTTCCGCTTCTCACCTACTTTTCCTTGTAGCACAGTTTTTGGAAGACCACTGGATCTTGTTACATGGCCGCAAAATCTCGATGTTCTTTTCTTCATGACCATGTATGGCGCCTATGGATCTGCCAGCTTTAAAATGGCACAACTATGGTTTGTCGCATGTTTATAATTTCTCAATTAACACCACGCTGATTGGCACTGATTTTAAAGATACTCGAAAGCCCATTGCTCGAATCGCTCTCTGAAAGATCTCTTCAAAAATCAAGAAAAACGAGATTTCAAGCCATTTTGATGTATTTGATGTATGAACCCTTACTCGAAAATTTAGATCATGTAAGATTCCTTAGCAGGCCGCACATTGTGAAGCGTTTTCTCTCCGAAGAGGAAGAAATAGCTCAGGTGAGGGCATAGACAAGCAGTATGTCTGTGTGTGAGAGTGATCCAGGTCCAGGCGTTAAGGACTACCTGGTCTCATCTTCGCAGCTGAGTTGACCCTGGCCAAGGCCCAAGGTGTGCACGGATATACATGTATTGAAGTTTATTTGCGGCCTGTTGACTTTATCGCCGTCGCCCTCTAGATTTGATATACTCGTTGATAACTGAGATCCAGATGAGGGAATCCCTCATCCAGGGAATCCGATATCAAGTCGTCCCATTTCCTTCAATGCCAATATGATCGATACCAAACAGATCGCCAATCCACGGCGTTCCCTATTGGATAGACTTTGAAGGCGTTGCGTGAGATGAGTTATTCTATCATACGCGTGGGGCTATTCAAAGCCTGATGGCAGGATAAGGAGTTAGAGAAAAATCATAAAGTTTTATTGTGAGAACCTACTACTGGTGACTAAAGCTATGTCCATGGTTTCAGTCTCAACCGTGAAGACGGAGTTCAGGTTGAGGCGACAGCATAATATTCGCCAGGAAGAATGAGCTGGCGCACACAGCTTTAACATTCTTGGGTCCTCCGTGAACAGATCGTCGCCCGAGTCAAAAACTCCTGTATGGATCAAAATTCTCAAAATAGAAATGACGTTGTAAAATTCCCACACGACCTTTCTGCCAAATGTTTTGTGCTAAATTCCTGCAATTTACTTTAAATGAATTTAGTACTATTTTTGTTCATTCGAGTCTATACAATAGTCCTGTATGAACCTCATACAAGAGTCTTGTAGGAAAAAGCCACTTTTTTCCCCCCTCGTCGTATCGAGTATAGAGCTACGCCATGGACATACACGAATGACAATAGCGCGTTCTAATGAAAAAAAAAAAAAAAAGCCACAAATTGGTGCTTTACACATTATTGGAAGATGTCATTGCACTTAATAGCGAAAATGAAAGTTATAAATGGACATACAGTTTGTTTCAGTGGGTACTATGCATGTATATATGTATATGCATGTGTGTATGCGTGCGTGCTAGCGTGCACGTGTGTACGTGTGTGAAAGAGAAAATGTTTTCTACTGATTATAATCGTCCAAAAAACAACAGCAATTTCGTATGAAAGGGCAACTGATATTTTTTTGTGGGCTCTACAGATGAACTTGCCGCATGAGGCGCATCTGGTGTCGGTGGACAAAAGCCAGATCTGAATGCTCACTCTTTGATCCTTTAGGGAGAGGGGCTGACGATGTGCTAGCTGATTCTTGATATTCGGGATTTACTCTCTTGAGTAAGAGTCGAATGACTTTCTTGAAAGCAATGAGAAATGTTGGCAGACGACTTCTCCCTTCAATCTGCCCTCTCATCATAGATCTTACAACCTGCATTGTGAACATTATTGTCATTCCGAATTGATGCACCAGATCTCGGGTAGAAAAAGTAAAAAAGATCCAGGAGATTAAATAATCAATAATCATTTTGTTTTTGTTCTTCTCTTGCATGTGTATGCATGGGCCATTTCTTCCATGCTGTCGACACCTTCCTTTGTAGAATTGCAATATTCCACAATGAGAGGTTTCTTCTGGGAAACTTCATCTGTCTCCCCAGCAATGTGCATCATGAGTAGTACTACTTTCTTTTGCTTTTTTGATTGATAGATACCAATGTGGCGTTTTTGCGAAATCCAGCACCGACTCGTGCAGTTTCAGACTTTTTTTGGATTTGAATAGTGGAAGCAAGAATTTTTCACTGCGTTTCCCCGTGCTATCCAGGATGATACTGTGCTCCAATAAACCCTTTGCCAGACTGAGATCTCTGGAAAAGTTGTCACAAGTTACATTGTGACCACTCTTGAAAAAGTCTTAGCACAATTCAAGGGTGACATTTCCTCCCAGACCGATAGCTCGATCACGTCTGTCCATCCGATTTCCTATCTTATCCAAATAAAACAATATCCTGAGTGGGTTAATGGGATCTGCAGGCCAAGGATTTTGATTCCCTGTTTATCCCGTTTGGACGGAAGATACTGTAGAAAAGGACATTGTCCACTGAAACGCACCAACTGTTCGTCCAAGGTTATAGCTTCGCCTAGGCGGTAGTGCCTCGCACAACCTGCCAAGGAATTTGCTCCATACATTTCGTATCGGGGCAAATGCATCACGTGTTCTACGTTGATTCCTTGTTGTTTTATCATTGAACCTGACGAACGTCACAAAGGCAGAAAATTTGTGGTTCTGAAGATGTTTGCCTTGATCAAATGCATCCCTTCGATTGAGTCGAGGATCACCTATTAAGTTATCGATCTCACACCATGCATCCAAGGTACATGAAGCACCCGATAAAGGCTTTCAGTTCTATATTGTCTGTGTTTTCCCACTTGTCACCTTTAATTCATTGTCCTTCAAGGTCTGTGCACAGAACTATAGTGCCAATAATATCATTAGTTATGAACATAGTCAGGGGGGCCTCTGGTCTTGTGACATGATCAGTTGATGATGTCCTCTTTTTAGAGATTCTTCCAAGATTTCTGATTAGTGTATGTGATGAAGGTAATGGAATACTGGACCACTCAATTCTATGAGAGACTGCGTACATCAGTGGCATTTCATCAAGAGGGGACTCACTTGAAGGAAGTGTAATAACAGCAGAAGCATCGGTATTTATGGTTCAGAATCAGGCATTTCAACATATGTATCATTATGTGCTCCTAGATTCTGAGATGTGCCAGGGACAAAGTCAGAAACGTTGGGATTATAGGCAGCATAAACACTTGATGTAGCAAGCAAAAGCTCATATATATTCCTCTTCTTCACTCTTCCTCATCACTCGGCTGACTATTCAGCATGTTCTCAGAATCATCAGGTTTATCTTCTTCACTGTCAAATTCTTCATCTTCTGAATTCTCGTTTTATGCTGACATACCCTAGCTGTTTCCAAATATATATGTATCTGACATTTGTAAAGACATGCCAAAACTAGCATAGTATTCTTCAACAAAGGTATAAGGGATAGCCTGCCTATAATAATATTATCATATCAACTACAGAGCAAATTACTGTACGGATGTTTCTATCATGTATTCCACTATCATGATAAAACAGGCAATGAGCGCTAAGATTCCTGTGGAGCACTGTGCTCAAACTACGAAGCTAAAATATTTGCAATTGAAGCTGTTATCCAGGAGATCAGAACAGTTTTTATCTGTTACCCAGAGAGAATGGAACATGTTGTCATCCTTTCGGATGAAATGTCTGTTTTACAGACATTGGAAGATGACTCACTCAACAATTTCCCAGACAGAAGCCTGATCAGTATCTTCACCCTATTCACTAACATCTTTGCCGTCAATTTGATCTTACAGTGGATCTCACATACCACAACACTGCAGGCAAGGAGAGAGCTGACAGAGAAGCCAGAAAGGGATCAGCATGCCACCAGCAAAAACCAATCAGTTTCTAAGAGAAGTGCTAAACGTATCCTAAACTCCAAGGAGGAATGAATAAACGAATAGGCACTGGGCAAAACTGGAAGAGAAGATGATGAGGATTACTATCATCTCTATCTGTTTCCTCATCTCTCTTTCAAACATTACAACACATACAAACACAGGTCGAAGGCCCTGGGTGTATCACACCCCTGTATGGCTAAGAGGATGTTACAAAGTTTACTCTTCTATTCAATGAGTGGGTGTTTTGCAACCACCAATGAATTACCAATAACAAAATCAGTGATGTTCGCAAAAAATCAATAAAAATATTTTTAAAAATATATAGTCACATTTTTTCTACTTCCATACCTTTTGGAAAATGGTTGACAAAGAGGAATACAGGGAGTCTCACAGAAAAAGTATTTGAAGTAATCGATGCAGAGAATGCTTTGTAGAGCGTCCGGCTAGGATACACTCGTTGTGGCCGAGAAGGTTAAAATAATTATACAATCGACAAAGGTCTAATGTCAGACTGTATGACAATAAGTTCGCTTTAACTGTCAAATATTTGTAATGCTTCTTTTTTTAAAAAACAATAAAGTTGTATTTTTTAATGAATAAGTCCTGAGTTCAAGTCCATTCTATTAAAATCCTGTATGTGCCAGAGACACACCAATTTTTACCAATTTAGGTGAAGAAATCCTGTATGTGTCCCATACAGGAGTTTTGATCTCAACTTTCTTTCAATATTTAATGTTAATTTCTTGTACATCCGTCTTTTCTGGTGAAGATGACTATTTTGGTGAGTCGTTTTGATAGGAACTATTTTGTGTTGTTTTCATTAATATTATATCCAACTTTCAATTAAATACCCACAAAATTGTAAAAATGGCGATGAGGTTTTTTGCCTCTCCTGCAAAATTTGGAAAATGTCACTTACAGGGCTTTTTGACACAGGCGACGAGATGGTAGTAATCGAGATAATTGGGCGTGGCTTTTTCAAATCGCCTACCTGTTAAAAGATTTCTTCGGAGTGTCTTGTTTGGTCTTCGCAACTAGATCAAAGACCACTCGAGGTCTTCAGATCCTCCGTAGCGGGACGCTCGGGAATGGGTTGCATCTCACCTCACCTCGTTCGATCCCAGTCGAATGAGTGAATAAATGAGTGAATGATTGATGAATAAGATGGATGAATAATTGAAAGAATTAATTAATTAATTAATTCCGTGACAAAAATATTCACTAATACTTCAAATGAAGCAGGCGGTGAACATTTGGCGCTCAAAATAGTTCCATTTAATAATTCCTCATATTTGTTATTTGTTTAGTTTTGGGCATAGAGCCATATGTATGTATCGGTTGACAGTCAATAATCTTGCATGTCAAGACACTTCTATAAAATAACAATAATAATGATGATGTGTCCTGAAAAAGACCCAACCAGGTTCGAAAATTTGGCGAGTTAAATCAATTTACTCAATTTCTATCCAATCAATGCTCCAGAATGTTATTTGTTTCTCTTAATATATTTAGTTCTTCACCGGCTCATAGTCAATGTCTTGAAGTTTAAAACATAATTTCTAAAAAATGATGATGAAGATGATGATGATGATCAGTACAGTAAATAATAAATATTAAAAGAAATACAGGAGTAAGTTATAATCTTCGCTCCTTTCTTTCTTTCGCCTATCCCGTACCTAATTTTGTGTGGGGGGGGGGGGGGGGGGGGGGGGGGGAGGGGGGGGGGGGGGGGGGGGGGGGGGGGGGGGGGGGGGGAGGGGGGGGG
>JBCEWB010946880.1:0-15383 GCA_039654565.1 Peronia peronii
ATAGATAGATAGATAGATAGATAGATAGATAGATAGATAGATAGATAGATAGATAGATAGATAGATAGATAATCAGACAGACAGTCAGATAATCAGACAGACAGACAGACAGACTTTGTCGCCACCACCATCTAACAATCCCAAGTTCAAATGACACATAACACAAATTCAGTTCTGGGTTTTTATTATTTGAAAAAAATAATAAAATAAAAATCAGCAGATGTTTAGTTTCAGACAAAGCCATAAACCTTTTGTTTATCCTTTAACAATCTCACCTCCTGTGTTTACATTTGCAACAGTTAAAAACTGAGTTCGTATAATCCTAGCTCTTCTATGTAGTTTGAACTTCTACATTCTCTCTTTTCCGTCCTAATGTAATGTTGATTAAACTATAGATTTAAGAGTGGCTCGGTAATTTCCGTTGAAACTGTAGAAAACACGGAAAAAATACTGAAAGATCTAAAGTGAATTTCTAAACCATAAAGTACTTTTCTATATTCTTCTTACAGTGAAATTGTGCTCCCATTACAATATCTGTTTAAAGCTCTACAAGACAGCAAGGAGAATTACCATAGGAATTTACCTCCCAGTATTAATGTTTGTTTGTTTGTGTGTCTGCTCATTTTTTTCACCTGTTATTAACAAAAGTACGTACTTTCCTAATCTCTGTTTCCATTTCTCAGAGAATCAAGAAATCTCAGGATTTTTTTTACTAGTAACTGCATGTACTTTATTATCACTTGGGAAATTCAGAACTGGATTTAATATAAAATATAAATTGAGATCACAGAATTTTTAATGTAAACCAACTTTGTCAAACCTAACATGGCCCATTGTAATGTTAGAATAAGGTTAACCTGTCTGTATAATCTATCCTTACTACACTCCTTTTATAATCACGCACTTTATATGCGTGGAATAAAGTCCATGCAAATGAAGGGAACATTTTCAACTCAGATCAATCGGAAACAGACATGTAAATACAAATGCTGAAATCAGCAGTTCAAGCCTGTTCTATTTACGTGCAATTATAATCATGTCAATGAACAATACTGATTTTATGACATTTTATGTATAAGGTCTAATGCACACCTATGGTAATCAAAATATTCACAGACTTACCAGAGATTTTCTAAATCTCTCCATACTAGAAGGCTACAAACTAGCAAACAAACAAACAAAAATCACTAGAAAAAAACAACAACCATCTGTGGCTTTATTCTAATGGATTTGTTTCGACTAAGCGAAGGGCTGGAAATCCCCGTCTAATTTTAGTACGGGGGGTACAAATACTCCAAACTGTTCACTACCATTGACATAGAAAAACCTATAAAAATGCACGGGACTGGTGACAACTGTTCTCGGATCTCGTGGTGGAGCGGTAACAAACATCAGTGAGTGTTTTATTTTTAGCAGAGGGGTACAAACACTCCGGCTGGGATTTCCAGGTTTTTGCTTAGTCGAATATGAACTATTGTGTCACGTTACAGAAGAAACGAAGCGGGTTCCACCATTATCTTAGCTGAGCCATTCCAGGAAGTTGGGTGGAACAGGGGAGATAAACTTGTTTCATTTTCACTGCTACCCTAAGATTGGGATTATATCTCCTCTTTTGGTTATGATGTTAGAAAACTTGTCGAAAAGAAATTCAAGCGGGTGCAATACACACTGACAAAAGATAAGGGAATATGAAACTTAAAAAAAACAACAACAATGATTTCACCATTTCCTAAGAAAAAACTATTTTTGCATCACATACCTTTTTAATGAGTTGTTAGAACATTATAAAGAAATAAAAACATGTTTTTTTTCATCACTGTGTAATAACAATGGCGACCATCTTTGATTTTTATCACATATTTTCTGTTTGCCTATAACTTTTATGTTTTTATGTCTAATGTTATGAAACTTAGCATGAAGCAGCTTAGGATATGTATACATCTTTGTATAGAAGGATTTTGAAATTTGATAGTTCTCTCTCTCTCTTTCTCTCTGGAACAACTTAACGATCTTTTATGTATTTATTTTTCAATAATTTTCCTTATCCAAATAGCAACAAAACAAAAATGAGTACAGATACTACGATTTTGCTATATAAAAATGTTTGTTATACAATGACAAAGCAGCTTGACAAATTGTAGCCTATTCAGACACGAAATAAAAAAAAAGTTCTAGGGATTAATCTGCAGAAATATAATCTTTTAGAAAATCTATGAAAAAAATGTTTTTTGTTTTTTTTTACTCAGTTCATCACATCAAACCTAAGGCAAAAACACGAAAAGGAGGTTCTTCTGACTTTGTTTTTACATGCCGACACAATCAAGTCTCATGTACAATGGATAAAGAAGCACAGCTGAGGGTTTCCAATTTGACCCAAAGCTGAAAATTTTGACATTCATGAAGACATACACACGTCACACATCAAGAAGGAACATTCTCCTCTCATATAGCCTTAGCTGTGTAATCCTGTGCTGTCTATCCACCTGATATAACAATACTCAGGTTTAAGATACAGACTGACAAACAGAGAGACAACAGGAAAAGAGGCAAAAGAGAAGGTAGACATAAAGATAGACAGAGAGAAAACCAGCCAAGCAGGTGCACAAATAAGCAGGCAGGCAGGTAGACAGACTGATACGAAAGCAGGCAAAGAGACAGGCAGGTATCTAGGCAAACAGGCAGATGGTTACAGGTAGACAGGCAGGTGGACAGACATACAGACATAGGCATACAAACAGAAAGACATTCAGATAGTGGGAGAGACAGTGAAGCAGACACAGTAGACAGACAGGCACAGCTGCCGCCAGACACAGTGACCATTGTGATGTCAGAGGTCAGTCTGACATTCAGCCAGTGTTGGTCATGTGGTATGCCGAGCTCAGCCGTGATTAGCTGGAAATGAGAATAACAGTCTCACTAACAGACAGACAGATCTATAGACTGAATTCAAGCACAGACAGACAGGCAGACAAACAGGTACAGATAGACACACAGGCAAGCAAACAGAGAGGCAGGCAGAAAGAGATAGACAGACAGACAGACAGACAGAATAGTGGATAAACAGAAAGCAGACAGATAGACATATAGATAGACAGACAGATAGACAGACACAGACCGACATACAGGCAAATAGACAGACAGATAGACAGACAGGCAATCCGACAGACACAGACAGAGAAAGGAAAATAACAGACTCACAGGAAACCTTGCCGCTAACAGAACATCTGTCTAACCTTTCTCTCTCACACATACACACGCAGGCACATACACACACACACACTTTCCTTCTTTCTATCATTCTCTCTTGGATTATATATATGTGTGTGTGTGATACAGGCATGTTACACCAGGAAAAAAAAGAAGATAGAGATAGCCCAGTGTAAGGCTCATCCTCCAGGTATACAGGAATGTGATGTCATATGTTCTCTCAGACAAAGACATGAACGTTGAACAAAGAGAACCTGTAGACTACAGACTATCTTCATACTGAGGTGGACTAGAAAACAAATCACCGTTGTAAATCAGGGCTACTTTAAAAATTAGATACCGCTTTGGTAAATTTGAATGAGTGTTGCCTTTATTATTTTGCTAAGCAGGTCTAAACAGGTTTTATTTTGTGTAATTGCACGGGACCTTACTCCGGTTAGATTGTTAGGTAAATACATTGACCATCTCTGAGTTATTCCTCTTTCAGTACTTTATTCGAAAAATGCAGAATAGTTTTCTAGTGGGCTATTTTGAACATTTAAAGCCACATATGTCCCGAAAGAAAAAAAATCATGAGAAATTACGCGGAATTCAATTCAATTTGGTTATACCGCCAACTAAAGAACTGAATGAAAATTTTAAACATAATGCATATATATGTACAAAATGTCTATAGACTGATTACATAATACATATACATTTGTCCATATGTACACATTCAACATAAACTCTAATAATAATCTCAACAACTTCAGGACTCGCTACACAAAGCTGGAGAGAGAGAGAGAGAGAGAGAGAGAGAGAGAGAGAGAGAGAGAGAGAGAGAGAGAGAGAGAGAGAGAGAGAAAAAGAGAGAGAGAGAGAGAGAGAGAGAGAGAGAGAGAGAGAGAGAGAGAGAGAGAGAGAGAGAGAGAGAGAGAGAAAGACAGAGAAAGACAGAGAAAGAAGAATGCAGATGTGTGTGTGTGTGCATATTATGTGTGTGTCTCTGTGTCTGTGTATATGTGTTTGTCAAGGAGACAGAACTCCCACACTGGACAAGTCCAATGTTGACCAGACAATG
The DNA here is from genome assembly GCA_039654565.1 of Peronia peronii. Taxonomy (NCBI): domain Eukaryota; kingdom Metazoa; phylum Mollusca; class Gastropoda; order Systellommatophora; family Onchidiidae; genus Peronia; species Peronia peronii. Next base: position 4,271 of record JBCEWB010946880.1, read on the forward strand.
TAAGATGAGAACTGGACATCCGCTGTGCACTGGCCGGTGGAGATAGCAAACTGTGTGACAACAGCTTCAAGCCAGGTGGTTTTAGACATGTGCACGGACCTGTGACAACATCCCACATACCCGCCCTGCTAGTTCCAAACTGGAAACTTTAACGCTGGGGTTTAGCGTATTCTATAGGAAAGAAAAGTGTACATTTTAGGAGAGAGAGAGAAAGAGAGAGAGAGAAGTGGGGGAAGGAAGAAGTGTGGTAATTTATAAAGAGATTTTAGCTGCATAAATTCTACTACATAGTGCAAGGAACAAAACACGAGTCCTGAAAATGTAGTTTTATTATCAAAATATCAAAATCGGGTAGTGACCATTTCTAGACACTTTGATCTCTTCTGATACTGGAAAGATACCGGTTGGGGCCAGCAACATCTACCGTACGCTACAAAACGGCACCAACACGGCACCATCAAGAGACTGTATAGAAAGATTATGGAGATTCAATTGTAAATTCTGTCGCATTTTTTTTTCTTTTCACATTTTGTCTAGGGTTTGTTTTTTTTTCTTTTTTTGATCGAAGTGACTTCAAATTTTGGAGGATGTGTTTCAACAACAAGCATCCGTTTTTCTAAATTGTGTTCATGGTGTTACAGAAGGAAATTTGGATATTTAGCTGAAAATTGAGAAATGTACAGAATGTGTCAACTACCATAAAATATTCCAAGAATTTATCACAAACATTGTATGGTATATAACTAAAAAAACAAATGCATACTATTTTGGATATAGAGGTTCGCCATTACTGTGCCAAATTTCAAGCAATTATATTGAATATTTTAGGAGCCTTAGGCTTTGGAACATAATTAATTTTCAAGAAACAGAATCCAAGATGGTGGCGTTGTCATGGCAACCAGGTACAAAACATTTATTTATTTATTTTTTTAAACCACGCTTTTCCTCTAACTTGATCATGTTGAATCCGAATTTGAAGCTTAAAAAGTCGTAAGATGAACCATTCAAAAAATCACTGGAAGGACTGGCGCCTCCATCATGTGATATCTAAACAAGTAAATTTGCATTAATAACCTCCTGAAATGTCGTCTCGTATTTTACAAACCATTATTACATTATTATTATTATCAGCCAGTACACATGTTTAATAACTAAGGCTAAACGCACTCTCATTCACTTGTCCGAGAGAACTACGTTTTCTCTTTGCACTGTGAGGATGTTTATCGACTATAGCCTTCAGCCCAAGAACAAAAATGTATGCTCCACTAGAGCCTGGACAGGTCGGGGTGGTGTACATAAATTGGCTCAACAGTCCATCTTGCCTAGCAGTCCTGTCAATGATCTCTCCTATGGTGATCTTCTTCCTGCAGCCATGTGGATGAGACACTATGACGGTTAGAGGATGATCTTCATTGTACATCTCTAGTGTCGGTGGTAAAGGGGCGTTGTCATCGAGCCAATGCTTTAACGTTGTCACCTCCCTTTCAATAATCTTGACCCAATACTCCCACTGCCACTGCCAGAACTTTCTACCCTCCGAGAGTTCTCTCTCATTATTAGGCAACAGTACGGACAGTTTGGTAAGCTCTCTCGCAAATTTACAGCTGTATTCTTGCTGACGCTGCAGCATCTTAATCATTGTCTTGTACCTAACTCCTCCGCTTATCTTATCTAGCAGCAGTTTTCCAAAGTGGTCATCCTCCAATTTCTCTTTACGTTCCTTTCTATGTTTTACAAATTCTAATCGTGGATCTCCGTTCAAGATGGCCACCACCTGCTCCGTCAGAGGACCAATTTCTGTCCCCAGTTCAGTCCAACGTTGCCACAGTTGCTCAAACAGCTCCAGCAAACGCCCCTCCGGTTCAACAAGTCTGGAACTTTGGTATTTTTGCTTAATATTATAGAGAGTCGCACGATGGGATAGCTCTATATTGTGCAAGTGTTGTGAAAATTTATCATCATGAGAAATGAATTTTAAATGGCAGGTATCATAATGTACATTCCTGAACTCTATCACGGCGCCAGAGAGCTTAGGGCAAGAATTTAAGTCCATTTTTTCTGTATCAAAGAAAAAATAACAATCCGTATTTTTGGCTTCTGTGTCATTGCAGACAACATGTCCAGCTGTGTAAATTTCAATCTGTGCCCATCTTTTTTCTGGAGATTCCGACATCTGGCATTTCTGACATGAACACGGCTGTTCATTTTGTGTGTGGAGAACTACAGTGTGCAACCATCCACTACCATGTTTGACACCTCTGACAGGCTTACCAGGGCCAGGATTCCCGCTATTATTCCTGCCAGTTCCTGGACCACAGCCCGGCCTGAACCTTCTGGGAGGCCAAACCTGCAGCATAACTGTCTGCTGACTCTGATGGTTTTTGATATAATCAAATAATTCCTGATCTTGGTAAGCGGGAGGGAGATCTTCTATTTTGAAGTCGTTTAGATTTATAAAGTTTTTGTGTCCTGGATTCTTCGTGCAGTTTTTGTAGCGCGTTTGGGGATCTTTCTCAGAATCTTCATATAAAATTTCAACATCCTCGTCTTCTGTGTCCTGGTCTTTTTGACTTGCCATCTTGTTCAACATTTGTTCTTTTTGGTTGTCCAGCTTTTTCTGACATTCACTCAGTTGTCTCTGCACTGTTTCGTTGTCAGACTCCAGTGTCAAGACATGTCGGTAGCCCTCCAAGGCTTTAGCAAACTCTGCCCTGTTCTCGAAAGCTCTGGCCTTCCTAAAATGAGCTTTGACGTTGTCACTGTCCATGTCCAAGGCGATGTTGCAATGGTAGATGACTCTGGCGTCATCTCCAAGCCGAAGAGCACATAGAGCCAGGTTGAGATGAGCTGTTAGAACCAGCGTCTCTTTTTCCTTTCTCTGATCGTCTCCAGTGAAAGTCATCTCCTCTGTCAGCGTAGCCAGCACCTCTGTGTAGTCCCTCTGTGCTTCAGGCAGTTGTTCTCTCTTGAAAGAGTTATTTCCCTTCTCTTTGATAGTTCTGGCAACTTTGAGTATCTCATGTGGATCCATCGTTTGACTTGGAGATCTACATAGATGCTGTCTACGAGCTGTAAATAAAAGAAAACTAGAGTTAGGACAACCAAGAGGTTTGGGACTGTGTGAGCGATTGAAACATCAGACATAGAACTGCTAAACATTTAGACGAGAAGAAAGACTAAAGGTATAGGTTTTAAAACATGAACATTGCAGTTTATATTATCGCAGCGCTCTGTCTGTCTGTCTGTCTGTCTGTCTGCCTGTCTGTCCAGTTGTATCTATTAGTGCGTTTGGCTATTTGTCTGTCTCTTCTCTGTCTATTTGTCTGCCTGAGTTTCTTTCAATGAATCGACGATATTTCCATGGCAGCCACTTTAGGAAATACCAAACTCTACTCTGCAGATAGAGAGGGGGGAAAATAGAGAGAGAAGGGAGAAAGAAGGAACAGGTGCATGGAGGGAGAAAGAAAGGGGCATGGAGAGAGAGAGAAAGAAAGATGCATGGAGAGGGAGAAAGGAGCATGGAGAGAGAGAAAGGGGTAGAGAAAGGATCATGGAGAGAGAGATAGAACGGAGCATGGAGAGAGGAAAAGAGGGAGGAGAGAGAAAGGAGCATGAAGAGATAGAAAGAAGCATGGAGAAAAGAGAAAGGGGTAGAGAAAGGAGCATGGAGAGAGAGAAAGAAGAAGGGGAGAAAGAGAAAGAAAGGAACATGGAAAGAGAGAAAGAAAGGAACGTGGAGAGAGAGAGAGAGACAAAGAAAGGAACATTGAGAGAGAGAAAAGAGGCGAGAGGGAAAGGTCGGATTGGTTCAGGCCAATTTGCATTACGACTTTGTCATCTTGGATACAACTTTTTCCACAATATAATTGAATCTGCTCCGATTCATTCGTGCATAAGAACAAAACTTCAGTGGGTGTGTTTTTAGTTGATGAAATGGGTGTCAGTTGGTCCCTTTTTATTTATTTCATTAACACCTGTCCTTCTACTTTTAAATTTTGATAATAGTAGAAATTTAGATAAACTGCTGTTTAGGATGAAAAGGTCTCTTTTACAGGAGGCATCCACTGTCTCATTGCTAAAAAAAAAAAAATGTGTGTCATTCAGTTTTACATCTGCATTTGCCGCGTTTACTATGTGCCCCCTAGATTGGCTTACATGCGCCGACGATTCGGTACGAGTTTACCCGCGGGAGCGACTTCCCGCTTCTCGTATTCTCTATGAACGCGGCCTATAGATGTGTATAGGATCAGTAACTGTCCCGGTGTTTATTAGTTTGAGGTTTTTGGTAACAAAACATCAGGTCTGTGTTGTGGTCTGGCCGTTAGATTCTAACTTACAATTAGAGCTATAGTCGTCGTGGGTAAAGTTGTACACACATTTGTTTTGTGTATATGTGTCTGTGTCGGTGTGTGTATATTCATGAGTTTATGTTTCCACCTTTAACCCTTTCACTCCTCTGTGAACGTACAACGAACGTCCAAATATGACTGGGACAGCGTACGTACACCAAAAGACACAGTTTTCCGGTGACGCAGACTGTACGTCAATAGCGCATCTGATCACAGTCATGTTATGACGTACGCTCTACGTCAACACGGCAGTGAAGGGATTCAAATCTCGACAAAAATGAAATTGCGTTATAGTCCACTGGTGATTCTGCCCATTTTGAAATTTCTTAGCACTATGTGTAGCAGTGCAGGGGTTAAGTGGCTCAAACCTTGCCGTGTTGAGAACTGAGACAAGAAAAAACTATATCTGACTGACCAGATGATCTTTGAAAGATTACACACTATAGCCAGACTGGACACTGACCAACCAATAGATTTAAGATACGAACTGACCAATACAACAGGGAAAAAAATGAAATGTTTAGTTTTTGTCAACTCACCGAGATGTCTGCCTGCCGATGAACTGTCTCCTTTACCACAGACTGAACTAGCACACATACCAACTCTCTTACAGCACTCTGTACACTGCCGGCCTGGCTAGGCTGTCACTTAGTCCATGTCGTCATCATCGGGAATTCCACTGTGAACAATAATTATGTCACTGCACAGAGAACGGACGCTTACGTGGGGTATAGTTGTAATACACAGTGTGTCCGTGAGAGAGAGAAAGATTGGGGAAAGAGAGAAGAGAGAACACAGTTATATAATGTTACGTTTTGGGGCTGGGTGAGCATGGAGAGAGAGAAAGAAGCGAGGAGAGAGAAAGGAAAATGGAGAGAGAGAAAAGAGGGAAAAGTCGGATTAATTCTGGCCAATTTGCACTACAACTTTGTCAACTTTTTCCACAATATAATTGAATGTGCTCCGATTCATCGTGCATAAGAACAAAACCTCTGTGGGTGTGTTTCTAGTTGATAAAATCGCCTTGGTGTCAGTTGGTCCTTTCTTATTTATCTCATTAACACCTATCCTTCTACTTCTAAGTTTCGATAATGGTAGAAATTTAGATAAACTGCTGTCTAGCACGAAAAAGTCTCTTTTACATGAAGCAGCCACTGTCTCACAAATGAATGTCGTTCAGTTTTACGTCTGCATTTGCCGTGTTTACTATGTGCCCTCTAGATTGTTCACATGGGCCGACGATTCGGCACGAGTTTACCTGTGCGAGCGACTTCCGGCTTCTCGTGTTCTCTATGAACGCGGCCTATAGACATGTATAGGATCAGCAACTGTCCCAGTGTTTATCAGATGGAGGTTTTTGGTAACAAAACATCAGGTCTGTGTTGTGGTCTGGTCGTTAGGTTCTAACTTACATCTAGAGCTATGGTCATCGTGGATAAAGTTGTACACAGATTTGTTTTGTGCATATTAATATGTCTGTGTGTCTGTGTTTGTATGTTCATGAGTTTATGTTTCCACCTTTAAAGGACTCAAAAACTTGCCGTGCTGAGAACAGAGAAGAAAAACTATAGCTGACTGACCAGATGACCTTTGAAAGATTACACACTAGAGCCAGACTGGACACTGACCAGCAAATAGATTTTATTGCTTGGGAACTGAAAAGTGGTACACTCTAGGCGAGAATGTCGATACTTTCTAGTGCATCAGCTTCTGTGAAAATTTGTATGCGATCATTGAAAAAAAAAGTTCAGAATCCATTTTTCTCGAAGTCTTAAGTGTTAAATAATTAGGATGGGAAAATCGGTCACTTGCGCTCATTTAAAACCATGACTTCTGATATCGGAAAATAGTACATGTTTGCAGCAAAGGACAAAATCGAATGTATTTCTACATGTGAAGGCGAAGCCATTCATTCTAGTAAATAGTTGAAGAAAGCTCAAAGAGTTATAACAGTCCATTTTATGAATGCATTCAGGGTAAACAGATCCTTCTCTCTCTCCACCTCCCCCCCCCCTTTCTCAAAAAAGCAGGAGGAGGGATGTGCATAGGAAAAGGGGAAAAAAGAAAACACTATTTGAAGCAAAATAATTTATACTATTACTCATTAACAGTTATTAAAGTGGCGACATGCTTACACTAAGGTTAGATCTATGGGTTCTCCGCCCCTGTATCCTGGCTAGAGGGAGTAAAACGATGATACCAATATACAGTTTGATTTTTGGTGAATTTTGATGTCAGCACTAAATGTTTTTATTCATTCCGCCTGATATGCTGTTTGTTTCATTCACAAAACACAGAATGTGCTCAATCAAGTTAAATATGTATTTGAAAAATTTTCCGAATCAGAAGAGTCCAACAAGTTTACAAAAGTGGTTACCGGTAGGATGAACAGTTTGGAGAAGCCGTTTTTCTGATAGTATTTAATTGTTTTCTTCTTCAATAACATGGTATAGATCTACTCATAACAGGCAGTTTATAAATACCACAGACTAGAAATGTATCAGACTGAGCATGAGAGGATCGTCAAAGTCTGTAGATCGCCATTTATGAAAACTTTGCGAAAACTGACATTACTGCATTCAATAGATCAACTATGGGAAGGGAATTTTGGGAAACACGTGCGTTTCCATTGAAGACAGAAGTGTCTTTGGCTCCTTCTCAATACTAAGCAGGACATTGTTAATTGTGACCATAGCAGTGTAGCCATTTCGTTTTCCCAAGGAAGTGATGACCAGCCTTAATGTTGCTGCGGTATCAGTTCCTAAATAATGAATCTGTACTAAATACAGAATGGTGAATTAACTATTTCTGTGTTTGTATAGAATACCTCCCCCCTCCCCCACCCCCCTCCATCATTTTGTCACACATATTACGTCAGCACTGTGCATACCACCCGAGATTTAATGTGAACCACATTAGATATTTAAAGTCTACAGTCCACGCCTCTGCTTCTGAAAATAGGACACGTTTGCATTAAGCGTGAATTTGAAGTGCAATATTGGATTGAACACCCATGAAAACAACAATAAAATAATGTATGCCTACTAATATTCCTAAAGAGGTGAGCAAGAATCTCAGGGTTATATTTTATAGGTCTCAAATAGCGAAATTCGCTATTGCGAACACGTCTGTCAGATTAAAAAAGTAGATTCACAACGTTCTTGCATTATTATGTATGAGGGCATGGAAAGTTTCACTTTACAAGCCTCATTAGAAACGGTCGATTTTTTTCCATCAAAGTGTACAATTTCAAAATTTACAAGCTATAGATACGGATTTTGACCAATGCTATGAGGTAAAAATGAAATCTAGTTTTGTCAATTCACCGAGATGTCTGCCTGACGATGAACTGTCTCCTTTACCACAGACTGGACAAGCACACACACCAACTCACTCACAGCGCTATGTACATTGCTGGCCTTGCTAGGATGTCAAATTTATATACTTAGCTGATGTCGTCATTATCGACTTCACAAATTTCCCGGGAAATCCCATCGACCCATGACCTTAGCCTTCCCTCGCCCGTTAGTTTGCTTTACTTCTTGGCTTGACCCTGTTACGATGTGATATACATGATACATTTAAAGCCTATTTAATCTAGATGCCCTCTATACAAAAAAGTAGTAAGTAGTGTTAATGATTTAATGAGGTAGGAAAACACCTGACGTATTTCCGTAGTCGGGTTTTCCTGAATTCTTGTGTTTCAATATTAGAGGGCCAAACCTCCCCCCACATGTACATAACACCTTATTATTATTATTATATTTGCAGACTTGGAATCAGCATGTCGAAGGTAGGTAGTATTCATTGCAACACACTGCCACCAATGCACAAGTAGATTCTAGACTTACACACTTCTGAATGACGACTTGATGCAAGGAGAATCGACTAACTTTCATGAATTCTATGGTGCTGAAGAATATCTCTCCAAAGTAAAAATTAAAAGACTATTCAAACAGAAACATGCCATATAGTGCTTAAAAGTATTCTACAATATGTCCACACCTTTGATTCAAATACTGACCGGGATTCCACTGGAAAAAAAATCACCAGGAGCGCCTTGAGTACGAATTTTTTTTTAAAAGTTAAAATCTGCTTTCTGAAATTGGAGTAGACGAGATTCGTCCTTAGATAGTTTTGAAAATCTTTAGGGTACAATGGCTGTTTCTCCAAAAGATTTATATATGTAATTTGTGCTCTTTCTTAAACTACATTTTATTCATTCCAGATCTTTTTTCCCATCTGTTTTTTTTTTCCCTTGGTTACACAGGCTCAATAGAATGTCTTGTGACGTCATTAACTTTGTCTACACGCAGAAACCTTGAGTTGCACAGTGTGACAAACTGAATATGTGAAGTTTTTAAATATTTATTTAAATTGACTCCTGAACTAATGTCGATACATCTGAAGGAAATATATGGTCAGATTAGCTGAACATGTAAAGCGAGCCTTTGATTTTTATTTCATTCAGGTCCTAATAGAATTATCAAGTTTACAAATGTGTTAATAGAAGTTTTTTTTTTAAATTCATCCCTCCTTCACGCACATCAGGCATACGTACATACACAGTTTGTCCACCATCTGTCCCGTCCTTTCATCCATCTACCTTTATGTCCATCTGTCCAGCTATCCTTTCTTCCGCCATATGCCTCTCTCCCCTTGGCTTGTCCATCTATCAGTATGCCCGTCCGTCCATCATTTTATCTCATCATTATTCCATCCATCCATTTATTCATTGATTTGTTCTTTCCTTTACCTCCAACCTATCTCTTCCTCCCTTTATGGTACCGCCCTTTTGTCCATCATTAAGCCATCAGTCTTCCCCCTCACTTATCAATAAATTTTCTTTCGGCCAATTGAATGTCCATAGGCGTTCTGTCCTTAAATGTTAATACAAACAACACCAACGGATTAGTTCCCGAAATTTGGTGTCAAATGCTAGCCTTTACGAGCTATCCAAATTTAGCTATATGTTCGCATTTTATTTACAGACATCGATATGTGTTGTTAGACCCATCATACACAGACGGCAGTTCCAAGCTGAGCGCTTAGTATATGGCCAGTTTGACCCAGGCCGAGATGTCAGCCCTCAGGCTATGAGCCGTGCACGTTGCTGTGCTGGTTACTGAGTGAGCACTTGAGATTAATTAATGACATACATGTAGGATGGGAATGTGATCGTTTCTTCAAAATAGTCAAAACGTAATCATAACACCTTAAGTGATTTGAAAAGCTGACGTCATGGAGATTAAGTGCATATGGAATTAATTAATAATTTTGCATACGCGCATGTGTTATTCGGGGGTAAAGTAATGAAATTATTATGAGTTTATAAAAACACATATACAAAAAGAAAATGGGACAATGAAAGTCGTTTCTTAGTTGTTGTTTTTTAAAAATTTCTTTCTTTCTTTCTTTCTTTCTTTTTTAAGAATGGGCACTTTACCTATTTAATTTTCCAATTCATCAAGATTTATGTGCTAGATAGTTTACCTATAATTCTTAAGAGTGACACTATCATATTGTTTCCAGGAGGTATGTCCTGAATTTGATAATGTAACGAAGATTAATTACCATTTAGATTTTTCGTATAATTGTCCGTTAATGCTTAGAAAACCAAATTTTCAACCTTTGAAAAAATTCACAAAAATGCGAGCTTTCAAGACATCCGCCAGTACTCTACTTGACAGAAATGTGCATTAACGAAAACAAAAATTACAGACTAAGACTTAGTTGAATTATGAACAATGTTAGATGTGAAAGAAATTTTTCTATGTTAAAAAGGGTTTATATCAATTTTTAAATCATAATTAGTGCTATTGTTAGTTTACCATAAAAGAGTTCAAAATACACGCGATCCCCAACAAACCACAACAAGAAAACGAGTGTTTTCAGGGAATACAGAGTACGAGGAATTGTTGGCCGAATGTGGAACTTCTATTTTATAGCATATATATAGAGAGAGAGAGAGCGAGAGAGTGAGAGAGAGGAAGAGAGATAAAAAGAGAAATAGACAGAGAAACAGACATACTTTTTCCTTGAGGTTTCTTTTTCCTTAGACACCCAAGCCTCGACGGCCAACATAATGATTGTAGATGTATGTACTGGTGTTACACTAGTTGCAGCTGGATGTGTGGATTAATGTGGGGGTATGAGGGTTTGGATATGAACTCTGGCGGATGAACATGACTGTCAAACATGTTCTTTGTTACTGATGACTGAGCAAAGTGGAAAATTTGAACCACTTAACCAGACACAGAGGACAAAGTTTACAAACAACTAGTGTAAGTTGTTGTTTCCTCTCTGCAGGATGTCTGACTCCAACCTTACTTCTCCTCGCTGACTTTTTGAGCGGTTGAGTTTTCCAATGCAGGGACCTACCGTACTTTGACATAACGTCTTATTTTCATAGTTTTATTCTTGCCGAGACTAGACGTATATGTCTTCAAAAACTGTAACACAAGTAAAAAAGGTTCGCAAGTTGGTTAGGATGGCCATTCGACCACACAAGTTCATTATCAAGATCAGAAAACTAGGACACTGATCATGTCACAAGGTCATCTGGACCAGCGAAAATCACCATGTATGTAACTGTACCAGCTGGAAGAAGAAGACACGAGATTGAAAAGTTAGAAGGGTTACGACAGATTCCACGGTATTTAGATCTAAAATCAGCTGGAAAATTCTAAAAAATATGGTTCAAAATTCTTTCACATGACTTTAGTTCGAATAAAAAGACAATAAAGAAACATTAAAATCAATAT
>JBCEWB010946991.1:0-22486 GCA_039654565.1 Peronia peronii
ATATGTAAACATGCCATCTATATATTATGTAACTTTGTATTTATATTGTGTGTGAAGTATAAATATTTTGCAATTTCGAGACAAAATAATAGAACAGTCTTCTGTAAAGGTTGTTCTTGTGTTAGCCCATGTTTATACACCAAAAGAAATGCTGACGTTATAACCAAAATGGAAACCAAAACTACCAATGTGTTAAAATTCCGATTTTGTTTATTATCAAACCAAACGGATAGAACTTCCCTATGCCTATAAGTTTAGAGTGTGACTGTGAGATACATATGCAAATTGTTGAAATTCATCGTTCAAATAATTTTATATTATTTTTTATATATATTCATATATATCACATGTCTGATGTAGGGACCTTGAGAGTTCAATATTACGCTCATCAATAGAGCTTAACTTCAAATTAAATGGGGAAAAAACCATCATAAAGATGAGAGTGTAATCATGAGAGCATATGAATATTGTTAAATTCCTGTGTTCGGATAATTTTACATGAATTTTTTTCAGTAATGATTTCCTGTCATTTGAGCTTCAGCACCGAGCTCAATTTCAGTCGTATTGATGCTGTTGATATGACACTTCATAATTTATTCAGATAAATAAAACTAGTACTGTCGTAAAGTAGATCTTTGTCTCTGTCTGGTCATTGGGTTGTAGCCGCACTGTTTTTATCACTGAATTAAAAACGAGCCTTATTTCATGTGTATACTATATAAAATAAGGCGGTGGACAGCCCACAAGGCAGGCCCAGTACACACAGGTAGCGTGACCGGCGCGTGACCTCCAGCCCGGGGTCAAGTCGGCCAGCCAACTAAGTGTGCTGCTACAGAACTTAGACTTGGAGACTCTACCATAGACTGAAAATGAAATAAAAGCAACTAAACTAAAATTTCAAACAACAATGCGCTATTCTGATGATCTGAAGTCCTTCACCGTCTCCTTGCATTTTATAGTGTCCAAGGTTATATTAGTGTGTACGCAAGCAGTTACATCTGTCACACTTAACACCAAAAGAAATTGGGATTTTGTTTGTTAATATTGATCTGTATCTCGGTTCATTTCGTTTTCTTCCCTTGTATACATCTTTACATAGTACCTCATTTGTTTTCCACCCACAAATTTACAACTCAAACAATTTGACTTTCTTCTATTTCTTCTCTATCTCTTTTTGTTTTAAAGCATCCATGTTTCTTTTTCTTACTTCCTTGAATTCCTTCTTTTGATTGATTCACTGATCAGCATCAGGCCTAATCTCTGGTAAATTTCAGTAGGCCTTCCTCCAGTCCTCTTTTTCAATCAACTGTTAGCATTTATTTATCACTTTATTTTCCTGCAATTTAATCATAAACACAACTCTTATTATTTGGAGGGCATCAAGGTTCAATGAGCTCTTAATATATTACGTCTGTCACTCAGAGCAAAGAGTTTCAGTCTTAAACTTCTTATCTACTCCCTATTTTTAGCAGTTTTTTGCTATATGCACTTCTTTCCAAAGTCCGGTTGACTACCATAGATGAGTGATGGTCACCTTGTTCAATTCGGTCCATGGCAGCTATGAGCTGAAAGCGAGCACGCTGGCTCCAGTTATATATTGTATATCTCTAGCGGTCACCTAACTATGCCAGTTGTTGCTTGACTTCAATAACCAGCATGTGTCGTACCACTATTCTACTTCATTTCATCAGTTAAAAATATATTGTATGTCTATGATGGTCACCTAACCATGCCAGTTATTGCTTGACTTCAATAACCAACGAGTGTCTACCCCACAATACTACTTCACTTCATCAGTAAAAAATTACTCAAAATAGAAAACTCTACATTCCTTATAATATACATGTAATAAACTATTTCACATCAGAATACCTTAATGTGAACAGGATCCTGTTGTCTTTTAAGATATGTCTTGCCTCTCATCCTTTCTCTTTGGTCCTTTGGTGTTTTAGTTTTCTCCAGCCAGCTACGATCACTCCTAGCAATAATGAAAGTAGCAATATAACATCATTTAGAATTTTTCAGATCACAGATGCATGATATTGTTTCAAATCACATCCATGTGTTATTAGTACAGGGAAGTTTACTGTACTATCATCTGAACTGTTTGGCAGTTTTATTTCCTTATTTCACTCAATATACATCAATTAGTCCTTCATGACTCACAAATCATCTTTTCATCTCTTTAACAATAGAAAACCAACCATCTACCTTGTATAATACTTTATGATGCGACAGAATTTAAGTACTAGGAGAGCTTAAAACAACAAATTCCCAAGACAAGCAATACTAAATCTTCGATGATATTTTGTAATGGATACTAAAGGAATGTAATGTATATTAAATGTGATTAAGCCTTCTGCAGTTCATATGGATGATGTATGGAAAAAATTTGCTCACAAAAGTATGAAGTTTGAATGACAAATTTTGTCTCTTACATTTAAATCAGAAAGAGTCTAGCTAAAACAAATATCTAAATTGATTTCAAGTTACTTCAAAGAATATGACCATGGGAGTTGCAAAAAAATAAATAAAATCTGGTGAGGGATGGCAAGAACTTTATATTCAGAATGGCACAAAACATTTTCAAAATTCACCTCTTCATGCTGAGCATTTCATACTAAGCCATAATATGCTAACCATACAATACATACACAGCAGATTTCTGTCTGATACTTGTTTGAGTAGCTTCAACATCATTCTCTTCACATGGTGTGCATGGGATGGAATCATCCAAATGTGGAAAAACAAGGCCAGATCCAGGTTGAATAGCTTCAACATCATCCTCTTCACATAGTGTGCATGGGATAGAATCATCCAAATGTGGAAACACAAGGCCAGATCCAGATTTGAGTGTTTCATTCTTAAAGTAAAACATATTTTTTTACTTCAGTGAAAAAACATGATCATGTTTCAAAGTAACTCCAATAAATCTTGACAGATCGAAACTCACAGACACAACACTATAGTAATGACATTATTCAATACGACAGTGTTTCCCAGTGCAACCAAGCAGAAAACATACTGGGTGGCTGTTGCAGGGATTTGCTGATGTGGCAATTTGGCAGCAAATATCAAGCAAGGTCTGATCTTTGAAACTGGCTTGACAAGTCCTTGCTTCCTCATCATATGTTCAAATGTGCTTGATCCAACATACTGGTCAGTTCTTGTTTTTCTTATAGGGGCTTTTCAACAACATAATAAATGTCATTTATCTCAGTCTAAGATAATATGTTTTAAAAAAAAAAAAAAAAGAAAAGAAAAATAGCAAACTTACCTTATCTGTGAAAAGGCCAATCCCTGAAGATCTGTCACCACTGCTGTCATTGCATTCCAAGCTAGCCCTTTTTGATGCATGTTGTTCACCCAAATGAATGGAGACAGATTGGTTCAGTGGTTGGCTATGCAGCTGTTCTAACATTTTTTTATCAGAAGTCTTATCATGACCATATTGACAAAATTTGCTTTTTGTCCTGCCTGCTGTCATTGAGCTCCTGGAAGTATTGTGCTGATTTCTGTCACCTCTTGTAATATGACTTTTCAAATATTTCTCATCACATGACATCTTCCTCCCCTTTTTTAATGGCAAATTCAAATCATGAGGGGATGACACATGCACAGGTGATGGGCACTGATAAGATGTGTTTGATACAACTTCACTGTCAGCATCAAATTCATAAGGATCAGAGGAAATGTGACTTTGAGTAATTCTTGAATATGATACTTCTGTAACAGTGTGTTGAATCTGATGACTTGTCCACCTACTATTCTTTTTGGATTTGACATGTTTCAACAATTTCTTTGGAGCAAATGATCCTAGTTTGCTCATAGATTTTCTGTCTTCTTGACTCCTCAATCTAATGTTTGATGGTGTAGAGATAGTATGGATTCCAAAACCACTTTTCTGATTGACAGGATATTTCTGACTTCTTGATGTGTCTCCGACCCTAAAATCCCCAACATGCTTTCTCTGAGAACATTTTGCTTTACCCTGCAACACTTCATTGTTTTCTGAAGCAAAACTGTTATCATCAAAATCACCGTCATTATAAGAGATCATTTTGTTTCGAGTCCTGAGATTGTGACCTGATTTGTATGTTTCATTATCAACTATTTCCTCCAGATTCTTATTCTTTAATTCTGAGTTTATGTCATTATTTGATACCAATTTTTTTCCAGAGTTTTCCATGGGGTCCTTTGCTACATCATGTAACGGAATACTGGGATGAGTCTTTTTCTGTTTTTCCATGTGTTTCGACTGAAGTGTTCCATAAGTTTTGACATATCCTTCCATGGCTGTATTAGATGTGACATTTTTCCTTTTGCCAGCAGCACTTTTATTGAATATATAGGAACTTTCCATATTTGACAATTGAGTTTCTTTGTTTCTTGATTTTCTTTGCCCACTTTCAAACTGAGAAACATTTGTTGGACATTCATTTCCATGAGTCTGACTAGTATGTCCTAGGGTGATACTGTTATGGTCTTGCTTCACTAACTTTTCATGCACATCACTGTGGGCAGGTGATGACTCTCTATCCTGAGTCTCTGTAATAACATCACATTCCTTGTCTATCTCTTGCCCAGTAGCAATCTCAATGTACAATTCACCAGAGCCTGAGCTACCACTTGGGTCAAGTATGATCATATCAGTGACAATGTGTGTTTTATCCCACTTTTTTTCCTCATGCACTGCGGCTCTATCTGGAATTTCCACTTCATTCTTGTCATGCAGATGTTCAGCACTCTGGGACTGAATCCGATGTTCAGCGACACGCTTTAATGGCTTTTTTACACATTTTGCCTGATCTATTTCTTGTTGCAACAGCACCTGTTTTTCCACTTGCAAAGAGGGTAAGAAATCTTTTGTTATGTCTTTGTCCCTTACTATTTCAGCAGAGTTACTCTGGAGTTGTTTATGTTTATCATCTATGCCATCTTCTTTCCTCTGTTTTTTCTTGTCTTGTTTAACCTTAGATTCCTTGGCGTTCCATATTTTCAGCGATTTAAAGGTTTTGGAAGGTTTGAAGTCATCGAGTGAAATATTTCCTGGACTCTTCAGGCTTCCCACTTTTTTCTGATTCATGTCAGTCTTTTGCTGTCCAACATCCGAGTCCTTTTCTTTCATTTTGGTTTGATTGACACTTTTCTCTTCTTTGTTTTCTGACCACTGTTCTGTTGAGAAGATAAAGCAAATAACGATGAATTCTTCATGTTAGCTATACTTTATGAGCAACATTTAGACTGAAATAACAGGTTCTGAATAATTAAATTACTATTATTATACAGTACAGTATTTCAAAAGCTTTTAATTCAACTGTCTTCTGAAAATTCACCAGTCCTGTCACAGCTAAATACAAATATGCAACACCATGGCTAATGTTATAATAATTTAATCATTATGAATCACTAATTTTATTTGAACCTGCATCACAGATAACTTGTAAGTAAAGATGCTTTCAGGCCTAAAAATGTGCTATAAAAATGAAAATATACTGGATGACAAAATATACCCAAAAAAAATGAATTGTGATTAAAATCACTGGATCTCAAAACTGCTTTGATGTATAAGTTCAGCATTTATTTTCTCCGCATAGTGTAACAAGTGACAATCAATTACATTCTGAAAAGGCAAAAATAAAATTTACTGGGAATGGAAAATATTTCATATTATTGCAAATTCGGACTAGCCGAAAAACGATTTGAAACAGGAAATGTAGTGTAAATCTGTTCTTGTGATATATTTGGTTCGATGAATTTATCATCACTAAATCTAAATACAGATTTATACACTGAAGTCTATTTCAAGCACCACACTGATAAATATTTATTGTTTTCAGTGTGAAGCTAAAGAAAGCTTACTGAACTGACTGAATGCTTGAAAGTGCATACTGTGGAATGGTTTGAGCTTGAAGTGACCAAGCCATCCTCTAATGCCTCAATTCTAGGGTATAAATAGCTGAGAGAAATAACGTCATGCATGTACGTGTGTATGTCACACCTTCATATAGTATGACATGCACTTGACTGGTGCCATGAACGATGAGTGAAGGGTACATTGGGGAGGATGTGCATGATTACCACATGCTTGTGCCATAGGCTAAGTTTGATGAGCTAAACTCTGCCTAGCCTTTTATATGATGAGGCACGGTGATGTAGATACCATACCACACTTATCGACAACTTATTTTGTTTGAGAAATTTTATCTACCTGGTTTGCTCTTGATTGTGGTGTAATGTATAAGAAGAGTGCAACCTGGAAAGCAAATACCTTTTACAATATAGGCAGATTTCATAGTATAACTGTAGTTTCATTTGGTATTAAGAATGGCAATTTGCATAGCAAAATGACCATTGTGAAAAATGTTTTATAATATCACATTTCTTTATTTTTTTCATATTATGGTATTTCACAATAAGTGTTTTAGAAGATAGCTCTTTTGAGAAGTCAAAATTACATTTTTTTGCATTAAGTCCAACTATAAATATAGATGCGTAAACACCATAAAAAAATAATGTTCAGCAGAGCACACTGTAGGAATAACATTTTGACTGAACATGCTGTTGCTCAAATCACTTTGTAAGAAAGTTAAAATGTACATGAAAAAAAAAGAGTGAACAAAGCTAACTTGAGGTTAATGAAATAACATTCTCCAAAAAAGACTGATCTTGAAATAAACTAAAAATAAATCATTAAAAAATCACATGCTTTGCAAGAACAAACCTTTGCAAAAACTGGACATCAAAGGATCATCCACCTTTGAGGAAAAAGAACAGGTTGCATTAAAAAAACAAACACTAAAATAAAATAAAATTGTGAAATCTGAATCCTTCCCATCTCTGAATACTTTGATAAGGCCCCTCATAAATTGCAACCAAACATGAACTTCATTTCCTCTGAATCTTCATAGTTAAGCTCAAAGCAATCCTTTTATAGGTAGTACTGACTTTGGTTAAAAAAACAACAACCAAAAAACAGCTAATTGAAACCATCAAATTTAATCAGTGGCTTATTTTATATATGTTTAAAAAAAAAAAAAGTGGGAAAAATCTTTTTGCTTCTAAAAATACTTTCAAGGTTTTACCTGGGTACTGTTTGCCAACCTTTTCTTGCCCCTCGGTTTTAGAGAAATGTCTGTAGATAACCTTTGAACAAGAAACCAAACTATACTGTTCTAAAACAAAATAAGAGTATCAAGTTGATTCATGTCAAGAAAATTGTACAATTTTTCTGAGATACAATATAAAATGAGAGGTATAAGCCTGGCTGATGTAAGGCATATGTGTGATCAAGACAGTACATTACTAGTCCCATCTAATACATACCCTTTACAATGTTTCTTTTCTTTTTGAACACGGTTCATGTTCACAGGAAAAAGTGTGCAGTGATCTCCGCCTAAAAACCCGCTGCCAAAGTGCCTGGTTCACCATTGAGCCTGTCTCCACTGTAAACGGATTTTTTTCACTATGATTTATCTGACTAAGAACCTGCTCCAAATAAAAAATCCACCGAAGAGCCCAGTGCTGTACCAGACATGTGAGCACATATGGGTGGTGTAATTTCATATATTGTCCACGCGAGACAAACACCCAACATTGGGTGTGCAGTCAAATGGGGAGGGGTGGAGGGAAGAGGGATATGAGGTGGGAGGAGTGATGAGAGATGTGTGACTGTATAACCAAACCACACATGCCCATAACCATTTCCTTGTCTGTCAATATGTGGGACAGCACCCATGATTGGTTCCATGTATAAGGAGGAATAAGTTTAGCCTCCTGACTAGTCAGCTGTTTTCCAGCTTCGGTCGGTCTGGCTAATTTTAAGGAGGGGTGCAGGTCCTGGGCGTTATTTTTTGAATGGTTGAACTTAGGGCTTTTTAAACTTCAAATTCGGATTCAGCATGATCAAAACAGAGGAAAAGTGTGGAAAAAAAATTATATTTTGTATTTGGTTGCCATGACAACACCGCCATCTTAGATTTTGCATCTTGAAAATAACTGTTTTCAAAAGCCTAAGGCTCTGAGAAAATTCAATATAATCATTTAAAATTTGGCACAGTGACAGAATAGCTATGTGTAAAAAACAATATGCATTTGCTTTTTGGCTATATGCCATAGGATTTCAATTATAAATTTTTGAAATATGTGGGTGTGATAGATCTGTATTTTTCTCAATTTTGACTATATATCCCATTTTTCTTTAAAAATATGAAAAAATTTAGAAAAAGGAATGCATTTTATTGGAACACAATATATGAAGAATGTATATTGAACATTTGAAGTCAACTGGTTCAGAAATAAAAAAGTCTTAGGGAAAAAGGTGACGAAAACGTACATTTTTTTAAAAAATCACAATTGAATTTTCATAATTCTTCTATACAGTCTTTTCGTAGTGCCGTGTTGATGCCGTTTTGGACCATAAAGAAGATGTTTCTGGCCCCAAACGATATTTTGCTCATATCAGAAGAGATCAAAGTGTCTAAAAATAGCAAAAAATTGATTTTGATATTTTAATTACAAAACCTCATTTTCAGGACCTGTACCCTTCCTTAAGTACTTGAGCTGCTCGTGCCATTATGTGTGGAATAATTAGCCACATCCTGGTTTTATTCAACAATGATACCATTACATGGAAACACTGAATCTTTGAAAGGGCCTGGGCATTACTGATGAAATTATAAGTAAAGAAAGGTCAGGAACCATTAGACCTAATTACAACACACATACATATAACAAAGAACGCACAGAGACATAATTATTTTAAACTGAAGTTAACTATAAGTAAATGTCACAGACAAGACAGTAGTCACGTCGGTTGCATAACCTATCAATCCACCTGAGAACTTGTCTGCCTAAGAGTTCGCTTTTTTTGTCTCCGGATGACCGGGCTCTTAGGCGGAGACCATTGTATTTGGTAAATAGCCCGTGGTTTTCTAATGCATGCCACAGTCAAAATGCAAACAGATAAAAATTCTTCTCTTGAACTCTTAAGATGATCAACAGTTTATTGCACACCAGCAGTTTAACTAAAAGCATACCAAGGCTGGGCTGAACAGCTGTGCATTCTTGAATGAAACTAGAGGATGAAACACAAATTCAGCATACCTATTTTCTGACTGCTGTTTTTGATCTGTTGGATGCGTTATTGGTAATGAGTCTGGGATAACTTCTGCCTGTGTCTGGTTTTGTACTGAAAACTGGGCCGCAGTTTTTGCTAAACCTGTAACACGAGTCATTAAATATTTTTCAGGCAATGAATATATGAAAAAATTACCATTGAAAGGGATTAAGATTCAAAGATGCAAATTAGTAACAAAATGAAAAATAAGTTGAAACTGAACACCACATTTTAAGAATTTGAGATGTTTCCATTTCATGCAAGGTGAAGAAGTCTGACAACTTTCCAGCAAAACTAACTGTATTGCCAAACAATTACATGATACAGACTTCTTGCAAAACTATTATTTGCTGAGACTAGTTCATCCATGACAAGCAACACACCATATCGATTTTGCACAATTTAAACCACATAAATACTTTACAACAACTTTGAGGGAAATACAAAAAAAAAATGTTTGTGGCCAAGTGTATTCCCTCAGAGCTAGAATATATACAGCCAACGCAAATTATTTCCTTCAAATCAAATGCTTAAATTATCACACTACAATTAGCAATTTCATTAAATAAAACTTTGGGGAAAATTTATTTTTATGTATAGTATGTCATAGTAATGTTTTTCATGGCTATTTACACTACTGTTTTCCCATCCTCTGCAACCATTCAACAGATCTTTTATGTGTTTTATGAAATACCAGGATACGAAAACGGCAAGGAACATACCGTGGGTGGTATTGATTGCTGCCATAACTGACATTTTTCAGATTTTTGTTTTATTTGATAATATTAAGGGCCATATTTTTTCACATTTTTTTAGTTGGGTCCTGCTCTGCTAAGTTATTAATTAGAGGAGTAATTAAGATTTTTTTTTAAAGTTGTATGTGTACTTGTTCACAAACAGTTTTTGATTACAATCGTAAGGGCACTTACAGTCAGTCACTGTCAAAATATCGGTTTTGATTACTGATATAACGGCATATACGGTTGTAATCCACGGCATATTGTGATTTGCTCCACGAATGTTAGCCACTGAATACTGTTGTAAGGGCACTTATAGCAGTATTCAATGACAAGGTCGTTCATACTGATATATGCTCTATACGGGCAATAGAGCACTTACGGCACCTGGCACCTTTGTTGTGATAAGGTTAAACTTCATAGTTGGTCTTTTCAAGACTTATTTTTAAATGTCGACTATTGCCTGACTAATTAGGCGTGTGATTTTCTTTGGGATGGAGACCAACTTTAAAGAATCAGTGAATATTTTTCCAGCAGTACAAACCAATCCAAACATTAATTTATTAAATTTCTCTATTTATGATTGTTAATTAACTGCGCAGCTCCAGACGATGTGCGATGTAAAGGTGAGATGCACTCGTGTTTACGGAGGTAATAATATAATTCTTATGCTCAAGTCGACAGTCACAGAGGATAGAGATATGCTACACTTGATCACCATTTCATGCTGAGAGCCCGCAAGGAATGCGTGTATTTATTATTATTATTATTATCATTATTATTATTAATATTGTTTACACTTGGTGTCCTGCGACATGGCTTAGATAAATTACAAGTTCATGGATGATGACAGGAATCACTACAAGAATCAATGGTTCAATTTTCAGCATATAATGCCCGCCAGAATGTATGTGTCTGTGTATGTGCGGAAAACAAGAAAATGGGGAAAATACTGTGTTTTTATGTTGTTGCATAGAAGTAGCGAGCATCTTTCGAAAGTGTATGCCTATGTAACATGGCTGTAAGAACCAAAGAAGTGACGAAACTTTAAAAATCACCGCAATAAGAATAAATCTGAGATTTCAGGTCAGCTGATCAAGCCAGTTCACATCAATTTCCTCTAAATCCAAATACCCAAAGCATCAATGGACGTTCAGTACTGCAGCGGGTGGCATCATAAACAATACATCAATGAAATTAAAGAAATAATAAATGCGAGTTTAAACCATGGAAATGGTTATATGGGATATGGGACTACCTGCATTCATCAAACAGAGTATTTACTTGTAAAATATGAGGAAAAACTACTGGATTGATGGGAACATAATACAAATGGGATGTTTTTAGCATGATCCTCGGCATCCCATACTCATTACTTGCTTGGCGGTCCAGATCAGATTGAGGCAAGCCGCTGGATAATATGAAGGCCTGTTGTCCACAGTGAAAAACGAAAATGGGATATTATGGCCAACTATTGAGATGAACAGGCCTTGTAAAGCCTACTTTACATGGAACAGTGGAAGGAGGTTGAAAGGGAGGAACACAGACAAAACGATGGGGGAACAGCATCAGTAACAACTTGTCTGGAAATGTCCAAGAACCGAGAAGAGTGCAAGAAGCTGGTTGCGAGGTCTCTGATATCCCAATGCCCAGTGGTTGTCAACATTCCAGGATAGGACAGAACAGAAAGTCAGTCTGGTGATTCATGATATTGATCTGTAGAGGAAGAACCCTCTTTCCTTGGAAGATGCCTTGGACCAAATAGGTAAATATTCTATTTTAACCATAGGGTTGTGTACTCCAGTTCAGATGCCCTGGAACAATCAGCTCCCACGATACGTCCAAAACAGAAATCATGGCCAGAATTTGCTGGAACTTCTGAGCCTTTGTTTTTTTTTAAATGTCTTTCAACCTCCTGGTGGCGGTTATCTCGAAAGGCAGACTAAAACCAATCTCTTAACACAAGAATATCTGTAATATATATTAATCTCTTAAGACAAGAATATCTCTAATATATATTGATTTGCTCTATTTTTTTGTTTGCATGTGAAACATCAACATTGACTGCTGAATTAGAGAAGATTCAGGCCCTTGGGCATCACAGAAAATGCTAACACCGAAACGGCCTGCAACACTATAGAACAGCACACAGGATCCAATGATGAACTCCTGATTATTGTAACAAAAAGAACTTCAATGTTACGACCAACGTCAAGATACAACAGTCTAGCCAAAGCAATATTCCTGGGTGCAGTAACCAAAAAGAATGAAAAGAACAGGGCACAAAGTAGGCTGATTTCATCAGAGAATGCACAACCCAACCCTGAATCAGAGATCAGTAGATGATGGATGGAATTGTCAAGATCAGCTCTTGATTTGCTCTATGACTATGAAGACAGTTGGTTCCAACTGAAAACAGCGCAGAGAGATGGGAAACGACCAAAAATACCAGAACAAAAAAAAAAGTCTAAGATCAACTTGTGGCAAATACATTACACTGGATGAGCAGAAACTGAAGCACTTACGTCTCATTCATAAGTTCAAGGAATGTCAGTTATGGATGGCAAAGCTACACTGACTGGTCGATATTGCTCATTCGCCTAGTGGGGTTGTATGATTGGTCAAAGATTTGATGAACTCATAACTTTCGGGAGATCAGATTAAGCTCATACTAATGGATATCAAATGTCCACCTTACTCCAGTGTTCAAGATGTCATTTAAGAAAATATTGACTTTCTGTTGCTGTGTCAAGAATTCAGCTGACTTCAAGTGAAATAGCCATGGACTCTGAAAAGATGGAGACTATAGACGAATAGGACACCAATGACAGAAAGCCATTGCCGCAAGCATCGACACAGCAAAAGAAAATAGGACCCTCTGAATGGAAGCTGATGGTCAGAAAATGTAGGTCCCCTCTCAACTAGAAAAGAACTTATCACTTATCAAATTAGGGTGCTTTCCCAGTATCCTTTATAATTAATTATGGATCCATTTGTCATCACCTGATCAATGCATCGACTGTCAGTGAAGTCCCTGAAAGTGGGAGAGAGACCCTGAATGTGTTTCATGCACTTCTAATGTCTTATTTTTATGCAGGAGATACATACTTCCATCACGGATGTAAACAATTTCTCGAACTGGCACCACATTCTTGTATGGACTAAACCTGTAAACACTTTGAAATTTACACCACGGCCTCATGGGCCACATATATTTGAGCCTCTAAACAAAAACGTTCCTACTATGAGGTGAATATATAAGCTTGATCTGATTAACATCAAAGATACAAACGCGATGTCTGATCACATTCAGAATTTGACTGATGAACAAAGAGAATACGAATCTAAGTAAGCTAAAGAGAACAGATGTTAAGTGTGAAGAATTGAGTGCCATTGCTTTTGTTTGGTAACTATGAAGAATCATGTGACAGTTGGTTCTAACTGAACTTGTAGCAAAGACATGGAAATCGGCCAAAAATGCAGATGCAAAACAGTTAAGCCCAAGATCAAGGCGTGACGAATAAACTATACTGGATGAACAGAAATCGAAGGATGTAGAAGAGCTTTGTAACACAAACCCTAATATTTACCATATGCATCTCGCATCTTTTTCAATCCTCAAATGAAATCATATATATATATTTCTAAAAGCAATAAAACAACTCGTAGAGAAAAAAAAAATCAAAGGCCATAAAAAAACGTTCTTGCAGGATTAATCTGTTTGAACCCAGTTTTGCTTTATATAAATACAAATTTTTATAGTTGATGGGGAGTCCAATATTATATGACAAAATGCCTTTTATTGCTCCACTAAAATACTAGTGGACTGGACTCTTTTTCGCAATTTGAACGTTTCAAAGGCCGTTTCCACATTATGATATTGCAACTTTAGGCTATGGTGTCAGTGCATAACAGTAGGATGAAGGCTTTGTCTATGTTGACTTCACCTTTGGTAAGTGCTTTTATTTGTTATAGCAACCCAGCAAACCAATGTTTAAACGAAAATATGACAAAATGGAGATGAAATAAGAAAACTCAAATTACAGCACCAGTAAACAAAGAAAAAATAGGATATTTCGAAGCCCATTTGATTTTTCAAATGATGAATTGCTCTAATCTTTGGGAGAAGTCTGCAATAGTATTGTTTTTCCGAGTGAACCTGCGGGCAGTTGTGCATTCACGAAATCACATCCAATTGACAAGAACCGTAACTGCTCATGATTCCATATCAACATAACTCAACATTCATAAAATTTGGTTTTATTACTGCCGTAAGTGTCACTTATGGCTCTAGTCAATGACACATTTTCCGCTTTGTGAGACCATAAGCGCCCTAACGGCTGTAATCAAAATACACTTTCACAAGCTGCAAATGCCGTAAGTCCTCTGCAGCAAAAACCAGTAAAGATACAATGCATTGCATTGAATACACATCAATCTGGGGCTTAAAATAATGTTCACACAAAGTTTGAAAATGATTGGAGGAAAATCATGGAAATGGGGAAGTTTTTTCGCTCTCCTGTAAAATTTGTAAAATGTCGGTTAGGGCAGTAATCAATACCACCCACGATACGTATGCACAAAAATCAATGGCAAAAATAGGTGAACTAACATCCCCCATCCCAAATGCACAATCTCATAGACACAGAAAGATACTAAGATACACATAAATAACATCCCAACACCATCACTGTGTTATATAGTTCTCACTTTCTTCAGCTTTCTTTGTTTGTTGTTTTCCATCCTTTTCAAAACCTTCGCCTGCTGTTTCTTGTATACAGACTACTGGTGTCTTTATCTTTCCTCCTCTTTTTTTGTGCCTGACTGATGTCTTGGGAGATTGCTGATCTGAAAATAGAAATAACTAGGAACAGACCACAGTTTATCAAACTGTCTCTTTTCTAGTATCTAACAAAAACTCTTTTGTGACACAACATTTAAACAAATTAAAACTAAATTACTTACAGACTTTTAATGAATTGCGACTAATCATATATGATATAACTATATTTTAACCCCTTCACTGCTAGGCATATTTTCTTCCCCCATGCTAAGAAAATTTCACAAAATGGGCAGAATCAGCAGTGAACTGTAACGCAATTTCATTTCTGTTGATTTTAGTACCTTTCACTGCTCTGTTGATATACAATGTAGTCATAATATGACTGGGGTCAGATGCGCTGCCGGTGTACAGCATACGTCACCGTAAAATCGTGTCTAACTGTGACATATGCTGCCGGTCAATAGTGCATCAGACACCAGTCATATTCGGACGTACATTGTATGTCAATAGAGCAGTGAAGGGGTTAACAAAGCATTCAAGATCTATTTTTTTTATTCTTTTTAATGCACTGCTGCTAATCTTTCAATCCCTTGCTGCTAATGAATCAGTTTATTTCAACAAAGTATTTAATGTCAACTGCTAGCCTTGCTTGGATACTGTCAATATCATTCATTTGTATATGCAGCTGTTTGTTATTAATGAAGTCAAAACTTATTTCTATAATTATGATAGAGATCAAATTCTAGAAAAGATGACAAATCTAATTTAATATAAAATTTTATCATTCTACTGATATAGTAAGTTAATAAAAGAAGAAAGAAAAAGGAAACACAAGTATCCTTATACAATGTATCACAAGTATCTTTATACAATGTAACTTAATTTCAGCAACTTCAGTGAGACTGTCATTATATCACTGAAAAATATCCAAATTATTCTGATAACCAGAATCAAGTAATGGTCTTGCTGACAATTTTATATCTCTATTTTGTCACCTCAAATATTATCTTAAACAAAAGTTTGGGCAATAAAATGGGCATTTTTCACTAATATCAGAACTGTGCAACACTAAATACATATGTGCACATGAGGAGAATGATGCAGAGCAAAATTTATGACTAGCATATGATTGCTAACCTGGGGTTTAATGATATCATTTAATCAAATACATCATCTTAACAGCCTTGCCTGACATATCCTTGCATTCTAACAGGGATATTTTCAATGTACATGTATTCTCAAGGCCAAGGATGTCTTATGGAAAAATTCTGTCTTGAGCACTCCACCTCCTATTTGTAAAAAAGACCAGGGCTAAGTAAAAAAGACTAGGGCTAAGTGGTGATAAATACCTCTCTACAAAAGTTATAAGCAAATTTCCCACATGAAAATGTTCCTTCTTGCTAGCAGTTTACAGTAATATAGCAAAAAGAATTTGGTGGTATGCTCCTCTCATACTGTCTATTACACTCAAAATGCCCTTTCTATGTGCTGTTACATGACAATTATCTTCAATATATTTGAACACAGGAAAAATAGAGAATGATAATTATACCATCATAAAATAGATCTCACTGCAATACCTAAGACTTACTTTTATGTTTGGACAAATTATGCCCTAGGGGAATGCTTTTTTCTCCACATGTTGCCAAAAGTTCTTTAACAGCATCTTTCTCTTGCAGACTGTTGAATGCTTCACCTTTTTCTGGTTTCTTAGCTTTTATTTCTTGCCCATAACACAGGGTACTTGTCAGTACACTTCTCCGCTCTCTTTGAGATCGGCGCAAACCACAGTTATTATCACCTCCAGCTGTAATTGGAGAGCAGATTTTCAACATATCATGGGAAACCATATCACGATTTTTTATGTTCTTTTTATTAGTTTGATCTTGTGACTGGGGATTACTTTCTCCAACTGTGTGGCTGCCAAAGCTTTCACTCACAACTCTTTTATTTTTAATGTCTTGATAATCTCCAGACTCTTTTCTCACTGAGCCAATAGCTGATGAACTTTTCTTTGCCTTATCAGTTCTGTCATCCTTGCTATTATGCTTTTCTTCACACCTTGCAGTCTTGTCAATGCCACAAGCGCCAGCATCTTTTCTGATTTTCACCACCGTGTGCGATTTAGACGTATTTTGAAAATCATTGTTTTCCCCTTTCAGGTGGAGAAATCTCACACGATCTGTCGTTACTGTAGCTGATTCTGCTTTCTGTATAATCCGCCTCTTTTGCAATTCTTGCCATGAAATGATGCACTCCGAGCTAGAGACAGTAACTGAATGAGCAGGTGTAGTCATGGGCTCTGCTGGTACAGAGATCTTTGATCTGGAAATAGCATCGTCATCTGTGGTTTTTGCCATGTGCGATTTAGACGTATCTTGAAAATCATTATTTTCCTCTCTCCATTGGAGAAATCTCATAGGATCTGTCATTATTGTAGTTGATTCTGCTTTCTGTATCTGCCTCTTTTGCAATTCTTGCCATGAGGTCGTGCACTCCGAGCTAGAGGCAATAACTGAATTAGCAGGTGTTGTCATGGGCTCTGCTGGTACAGAGGTCTTTGATCTGGTAATGGAATGAGTTCTGCTGTTTTTTTCCTCTTGTGAATAAGACACTTCACATCCAGACAGAGTTATAGTTGCTGGTCGTTCAACCAGGCATTTTTTCTGTTGAATTAAAAAAAAATATCAAGAAAATAAAATCACAATACTTCTGTTGCTTTCAGAACTATTATATCTGTACCATTAACTGCTTCAATGCAACACCAGTTTTGCATTCCTGTGCTAAGTATCAGCAATATGGCCAGTCTTCCTTGCTGCATCTACTACTAACACCCCCCTCCCCCTCCTACACACACACACACACACTCAGTCCCGCCCACTGGAAGTAAGTCAACTGGTGCCTGTCCTCTATTTGCCCACCAGAAATCAGAAGCGTGAACTGTTACTAATTGTTATATGAAGAGTAGGATATACATCTGATGTGGCCTCTGATTGCTATCTCATCTGCCAGTCATGTCAACTTGTAGTGTCTAGCAAAAGATTCTATATATTGGTGTGAACATCTGGGTGCTGGTCAGAATACTAGATCTTGGGAGAAGAGGTGGTTGTTGGCAGGCTGACTGTAGACATATCACATATGTTTTTCTGCACATGAGAGGCCAATTTTTGGATGTACCTCATACTGTTGGCAGCAGTTAAGTGGCTAAAGGACCAGAGAAAAAAAAGAAGTTTTTTTCCTATATGGCCTATATTTACCATATTACAGAGACTTCTAATGTTATCTAGTGCTTATGCATTCCAATCTGATGCTCTCTGTTTAGACTGACAACGCCATCTCCAAAGAATCACCATTACTCTACATGAAACATGAGAGACAGAGCAATCAATATTATTGCAGTACATACATAGTTATATGTTAACAAATATTTTTGGATTTATCATGAATACTTTTTCCTCCAAGGGAAAATTCCTGTCTGTTAAAATATCAAATCGTCGTCCGCATAATAGAACCTCATAAAGCCGATTTGGAAAATTTTACAAGAAAGGGAAAAAATTGACTATCTCAAAATAGCTGATTAAAGAGATTCAAAATTTTCTCACAAGTTTACTTTTATTATTAGAATTATGAGCGTACCTTTTATATGCTCGGACTAAGCTAATTCTAACTTGTCCTAGAGAACTGAATCTTTATAACTTCTTGAAGTACTCTCCATCAGCACTGATACATGACTGCATCTTCCTAAACCAAAAAACAAAGGAGTGGCTCCACTCCTCAGCAGGTACCCCCTCAACTGCTTCGTTGAATGTGTAAAGCACTTTTTCGTTATCACGGAATCGCTTCCCTCTCTTCTTGACTGATAGAAATAAGAAAAAGTCACAAGGAACTAGGTCCAGTTAGTAAGGCAGGTGTGGGAAAGATTTTACAATTTCTTTTTCAAAATACTCCAAAGTCATGTGTGCTTTGTGAGCACTTGCATTCTCACGGTGCAGCTTAAACCTTCCAGCGCCCATCTTCGGATGTTTTTGTGCCCATTTATGGAAGGCCTTTGGTAAACAGTTATTAATATACTATATAGCAGTAACAGTCCTTCGTTCTTCTACAGGAATTGTTATGTTATGGCCGCCTTTTAAAAAAAAACAACAACCCATCATCATTTTACCAGTGCTCTGAGATCACTTAAATTTCACAGGTGGATCATCTCCAGTACCCACCCAATACATGGTTTGCTGCTTACTTTCAGGATTGTAACTGTAGACGCATATCTTGTCTCTAGTCATGACTTTATACCTGAAACTTCAAAATTCCTGATACCATTTGTAAACAGTTGATTTGGAAGGGGCAGACTCTGCAAATGTTGCTAGCTGATTCAGATATTCCATAGCAGTAGAACCCTTTTTGAAATCCTACAAAATCATTGCTCGAAAATCACGAGGTCTAGCTCCATTTTGATGTTCCAAGACCATGGCCTTACCTCATCTCACACTTCCTGTCAAATAAACATGTCATTTTTGCTGAAAACTTATGAAAAAAAATGTTCCCAATCTCATAAAGCATTTATGCACACTTCTGCCAAATTGAAGCCAATACAACCAGTAGAAATAGGTTATTTCGAGCAGATAAAAGCGTAACTCAGACACTGCCTAATACATTTTTTTGATTATTGTGACTGAAATCTTGTTTTAGATGAAAAGTAGATTTGCTGATCAGAAATCTGTACAATAAAACCACCTTAACATTTCAGAAGGCATTATTGTGCAAGTTTCTCTTCTTCCACCAGGAAACAAACCTCTTTATCATTGCAGGTTCTAGTCTTGCTTTATCACAGTCTGGTTTTGATGGGTAAATGATATATATGTAGGGGACTTAAATGAAATTATCAAACAGACAGGAGCAATTTGAAATAAAATTTAAAGAAAAGTAGCGCCTGCTTAAAGAAAAAGAGTTTGAAACTTATTGAAAAGAAATTAAGAATTTAAAAGAATAATCATGAAACAAGAAAAAATCTATCTATATCAAAGTTACTGATTCAAAGGAGAAGCATTGGCATTGACAGCCCTGTGCCATAAACAGACTATAATATGTATAGGGCAATGTTTCTGACAAACAATTAATTCTATTTCTACTTCCCACAAGTCAGAGAAACAAAAACTTATCGAATTGTTTCTCTTTCCTCCCTCCCTTTCACTATCTCATTCTATAAAAACTTGTAGAATTCTCTTTTCTTGAATACTCTCTCACACACTTTATTTCTCACTGCATTTTTTTCTAATTCTCGTTCTCTCACTCTGTTTCTCTCTTTCTCTCTCTCATACTTTCTTCCGCCTATCTCTCCATTCATCATAAGGACTACAAACATTATTCATAGTATTCCCCCCTCCCCCTTCTTTCTGCCAAACCTTCTTCCAGATTTTTCTGTTTCAATCTTCTTCCTCCTCTTTCAACAGTATATAGCCAATCCTGTGACTTCGGAACACATAACTCTTCCTCTGTTTTCTTGCTCTTTTTTTATATTCATATATTCTTGTCATTCCTCAGAGCTCTCTCCGCCTCTCTCATTGTCATGAAAGTAAAATATTTCATCTACCATAATCTTGTTATGTTCTCTATACATCTTTCAACCTCTTGCAGATGGTTATCTCGCACAATCTTGGAAAAAAAAAATAATGATAAGTTATGAGGGAGAGCATCAGAAAAACTGTGGTGATCTTTGAGAATGACAGCTTTCAAGACCTGCATATGACTGTATTTTGCTTGCAAGATCTTGTTCCTGATGGTATAAAGTGGAACTGCGTGATATTTTACTCATTTTGTGCCCCAGGGAGATCAGTGAACTCCACTAAACAGAGACCAACTTAAACTTGATCAACCCAATTATGTTACTGTATTTATACGAATGTCCACAGCCCGGGGATCTCCACCCTTTTTAGCCAAGTCAGATATCTCTCAGCTGAGCAGCTCATAATTCTTCTAAGAAAGGATGATCTGGTTTCAGACATCTGGGCTTTCCTTGATCAGCTCAAGATAATCTACCAGACAGCCTATCTTGACAGGTGTAATAGATGTCTGTCTAGCAGGATGCACACAGTCACACTCCATCATTGCGTGTATCTTCTCTAAAAAAAAAAAAACTTTTTTTGTACTACTGCTCTTAGTTTTGAAAACAGGAAAAGGCCTTTGGCCAAAGCAATCCAACATCTTAACAAGAATTTTTGTTGTTGTTCCACTAGCAACTTATTCTGGGTTTTGGAAGTTTGAACCATCATCTCCTCTGGTTTTGTGAGTCCTCCAAGTGTCTTCATCTAGATTATCCAACTCATAGGACTCACATGTGTCACACTGGTCATTTCTCAGTTTAACTATGGCCAAATTCTGTGATTTGAAAATAATATTATCTTTGAAGAGTTTTTGGCCCACAGCCTGCTGGTCCATGTTTTTGCAGTGATCCAGATAAACTTTATAGACAACAGCTACACTTCTAAATCATCTTCAAGGTATAAGTTTTTGATTGACTTTTGACAATAACAGGAAAGGCTCTGTTGGTCAAAGCTGACCATGGCTGATTATCCATCCTGGCTATCTATTTGGCTAGAGCAGAATCACCTGAGGCTGTAGAAACCAATGCGAGAATGGCAGTTTCTATTACAAAAATCATATCTGTGGGTGGTCATTGATCAGTTGCAGTAGCAGTGCTCCTTTCTGTGTGCACATTTTTGTACCAAGAGTGCATTTACCTTCCCATGGAAGTTTACATGAAAGTTTCAAAGATCTTCTGGTGATTATTATTAGTGAATTTACAATGAAATTGTTATGTGGAGCTAGTCAGTTTATAACATTTGGAGTCTTTTTGGTGTTTCCTTCCTGTGCACTCTTCATCTTTTTTCACGAAGTGTAGTTTTGTTTCCCTAAAATGACATCAGTTGCAGAAGATTCTGCAACACTATGTCCATCCTCCTATAACAAGTAGATTGATCTTCTCTTTGTGCTATCAATGCAGTCTTGTGTGATTGTATTCTCTGTGTTTCCTTATTTCATAGCTTTACCACGTACTGAACTGACATGACAGACCTTTCAAAGACAATTGAATTCAGAGATGAGTCAATCTAAATATAACAGTATTTTTCAATATTGTTGACAAAATCACTAACAACAGAAAAGTTAGACGATGCTTTCAGCACTGATTTTTTCCTCTCACAGATGGTGCTCTCAAATGTCCGGTTTGACAATCACATCTCTTGCTTTTGCCCTCTTAGAAGCTGGATGTAGAGGTATTTGTCTCGCAGCCAGTCAAAATGAGACGTATGTCAATTTTTCACCATGTGAGATTTTTGGTATCATCTGAAAGCTTATTTCATACCCTTTCAGATGGTGGAAAAAGTTTTGAGCTAGCTTTATTCTAGCCAGAGATAATGCAGTTGAAAGAGACAAGGAGGGACCCGTAGTAATGACCGAAATTCCAAGAAAATCGAGTTTAAATGAATGGTCGAACGCATAAAAATCTACATACCTGCCTGACAAAACCCCGATTTTAATGAAGTAATATTTATAAATCGGAGGTAAGACCGATACTTGTCTTGTTTAGAAATGAATAGACTTTCAATTTCTGCAATAAAAAAAAATTCGATGTCTGACCCCCTCATCACATTCAAAGCCTGATTTCTCCGATATAGCTCAGCGACTTACGTCTCATTTTGACTGGCCGTGAGACATTTTGAGAATCTGGTGTAACTTTCAGTTCTGAACTCTGATCTAGTCTTCATTCCTAGAATAATTAGTTGCTTAGTTCCCCCACAGTCCACCATTTTGAAAAGGGAAATTTGACAGCCTAACAGAATGATGATATCCTCT
>JBCEWB010946992.1:0-15383 GCA_039654565.1 Peronia peronii
TAGATAGATAGATAGATAGATAGATAGATAGATAGATAGATAGATAGATAGATAGATAGATAGATAGATAGAAGTAGGACAGGCTGATAGGACAGACAAACTGACTACGAATAAAAGAATCGATGATAAATAAATAATAAAGCAATTAAATGAGTAGGTAAACTAAACAAATTAACAAATGATAACTAAAAACTAAACTAAATAACCATATAACTAAGTAAATAAGTTAATATATCAATGACTAGATTTTAAATAAAGATGGCCAGATGAATAAATAAATAAATTCACAAATAAATAAATTAATACTTACTTATTTAATTAATTTATTAACAATAAATAAATAATCAAGAAATAAGTAAACGATCAATCAATAATAAAATACATTAAAAAAAAATAAGTCAGCATTGGCCAGAAAGTTTCCCCTGTGTGAGTCAGAGGTATTACACGCCAAAGCTGACGATTCAAACTATCAATCTGCCAGTTGCTCACTGTTGCATCCCCTCCTCCTCCCCCCCCCCCCAAACCCTGCTATCTGACCCTCTGACAAACTCAGTCACCAACCTGATTGTATGAACATACAAAAGAGAAACACGTTACAATTTACTTATCCAAAAAACAGCAATATAATAGAGAGCGATATAGATCTAGATCTCTATACATAAAAAGAAAGAAAGAGAGAAAGAAAAAAAGAAAGAAAGAAGAAAAGAAAAGAACATATTCACCTAGCAAAGCAGTCACTCACCTAGTCTGTACCAAAAGACGAATTATTGAAGACTGTCTCGGTTGTGACAAAGTTCAGTACTCGAGCACTTAGATCTATCCCACGTCACGGTGAATCACAAGAGCCTAATTATTGGCATGCGCCTGTGCTGCAGATCAGAAGAGAAATGAACAATTCAGATATCAAAGACCACGGCTGTGTGGCAGAAATCTAGGCATACAAACAGGCGGGTACAAAGAGATGATATGATGGTCTAACAATTTAGGGCGGCCCATAGACTTGGGGCGGACAGACAAGGAACAGAAGAAGACAGTGAAATTCTCAGCATGACGCACTTTGCCTAGGATTCGAGCTGATCTTTTTGTGCCCCACACACCTATCGCCACACGGGGGCGGGGAGAAAGGGGTGGAGGGGTGGAGATGAGGGTGGGGTGGGGGGAAGTGATAAGGAGGATTGGCTACCTAACCACTTTTGTCCCCCATTTGCGGATCTCCACTACCAGCCGGATCGTGAACGAGCGAGCGAGAGTGGGCAAGCAGGATTGACAGACGGGCGGAGAGATAGGAGGGAAAAACTGACGAAACAGACTCGACACGGCGCACAAACCTCAGAGAACACCTGAAAGTTGTCAGACCGGTTGAATGTCGATCTATCTCCCCTCCTCCCTCCCTCCCCCCCTCCCCTCCCCACAAACACGTTGATATCACAGTCTATGGAAAGTATGAGGCGTATACGGAAGGAAAAGAGGCCATTTAGTGTGACGGGGTGAGAGAAAGTGGGTGTGTCCTTTCACAAAATGACCTGAAATAAAGTAGGTAGATATGCATGGGATAGATTACAGAGCTTTAAATCTGTACCTACGCCCCCCTCTATCTCTCTCTCTCTCTCTCTCTGTTTCTCTCTTTCTTGCCCTCTTGCCCTTCCCCACCAATCGTTTCCTTCAGCTGTGCACTCGGCTAAGATTTGAGCCTGACAATATAATTATTATGTGTGCTCTCCTCCTTCACTGAGGTCAGAATGGCTGGTTTTGCTGAATGAGGATTTCATGACAACCATAAAATAATAATAATAGTAATAGTAATAATAATAATAATAATAAAATAATATTTTTAAAAATGATGGGGTTGATAATGGGCTTTCTGGCTGACAGAATCAAATACTGTTATCTAGTAACTGATGGGGTAGATGTCACCAGACATGATAGAACAAGAAGGGAAGTTACGTTG
This sequence comes from Peronia peronii, assembly GCA_039654565.1. Taxonomy (NCBI): domain Eukaryota; kingdom Metazoa; phylum Mollusca; class Gastropoda; order Systellommatophora; family Onchidiidae; genus Peronia; species Peronia peronii. Next base: position 1,949 of record JBCEWB010946992.1, read on the forward strand.
ACTGATAAATCGACGGAGGGGAATCCAGATTTTGGACATGAATGTATTAGATACAGAGGGAAATACGCATTGATACTTTTAATAATTCAGGCATTGTAACAGAACGATGTTGCAGCACAGTAATGTTTCTGGCGCAAAAATGAATGAACAATAGGTTTTTACTAGGAGATAACCGTCCACAGGTGGCTGAAAGTCGTAGATCTAACGTGAACGGAATGTACCTTGGAGTTAATGAACAATACAAACTACAAAGTAGTGAGAAAAGAAAACTGCGAATGTTTCCCAATTTCTTAAACTTTTATGCAGACGATTTCTCGGACACAACATCCGGTAATGGCTGCCTCCTTATCAACAAACAAGTGTGTTAGGAGGAAATGAACTCATCCAGTTTCATGTTATGCATGTTGAACTGAATTCAACTTTAACATACATTTCAGTTCCACAGCCTTCATAAAAAAAGAACAGTTGTCTACACCCTAGGTATAGATCTAGATCATCTAGAGATCTAGAATATATTTTAAATCTTGATTTTAGACATCCACGACCACGATAACAGTCCACACTGTCTAAGAGCAGGATCTGGTCTAGATCCCCCTAAAGATCTATAAAGATACAGAATCACTGAAGAAAATATCTTTGTTAGATGCCAAAAAGTGAGAGTAGTTTGTCATCATGACAACTGAACTCCAAGAACTACACTAGATCTAATCTGTGAGACAAACAAGAGCTTTAGATCATCAGTTGAAAGGTCTGAGATATCATATCAGTCATGAGAGGAGATAAATGACTGGATCTACTAGATCAAGAATAAATTCTTAGTTTACCTAAATCTGGATTTCTACATTATATATATAGTCTAGAATGAAGGAGTTTTATTTGCCTTGCAATGAAAAACTTTATGGGCAAACCAGGTCTTTTGGATTGCTCAGTGGGCCCAAAGAAAGATGGTTTGGTTAAAATTTTGTTTGTTAAATTTGTGTCATAGGGAAATTCTGACAAAGGTATATTATCAGATGATGATCCTCTAGATGACCGATCTAGATGTCACAGTAATTTATTACTTAATATAGAATTTCCAACATTTTGATAATCATAAGTGAAAGGCTGATATTCTGATAGTTAATATATATATGTATGTTTTTATTTATAATTTAATAAAATATATTTTGACTGTATATAACAGAAAAAATATTTTTTTCTGATTTCTTTCTCACGGACATCATCTATATTGACAAGTATAACAAGCGTGTTTTACCTTATATGGGTCAATCAGGCTTGCTCCAGGTTATATGTCCACACATGTCACCATAATTCCATATGTGCATCATTTAATATGAACTATTTTTAAGATAAGATATTATTACTGTTTCACTGTAGTGCAATTCATCATTTCAAATTTTTTTTTTTTTTTTTTTTTTCAGCATATATATACTATCTGCTTTTTCCACAAGTCAAACTCAGGTGGACAAGGTTCAAAATGAGTGATTCTGATGATGATATTCCAGACTTGGTTCCAGCTGAAGTGGTCAAAGTTCCTGTCACAATAATCACAGGCTTTTTAGGTGCTGGAATGATCACACTAGTTTTATTTCATTCACAATAGCATCTGGAAATGTTATAGGTTGGCATTTTTATTAAAAAAAAAAAATACTCATAGGAACATTATATTAAATTGAAATTAAAAAAAAGAAAGTATATTATACAAGTATGCTAGTATATCTAATTTTAGGTGTAATTTTATACTTCATTAACTATTTGTCAAATCTGAAATAAACGTTACAAAAAATTTCGTATGGGCCAACTGTATATAAATGATGCCTGTGTTTCAGTCTCAGTGTCTCCAGTTGACCAGTCTACCACCTTCTACATTGTGTGTGAAAACAGATCTCATAAACATAGTTCATTTGTGCTGAATCAATAAAAAAAAAAGTAAAACATTTTGAGTTGAAATTCAAAAATGAGATCTCAGTAGATGTGGAAAATTTTCTCATTTACACAGAGTATCTATCTGTCTTTCAAAGACAGGATAGAAAATTGTGAGGAATGTTTCTGACAGATTCAATGTGTTCTGACTGCAGGGGCTGGGAAGACAACTCTCCTGAATTACATCCTCACAGAACAGCATGGGAAAAGAATAGCAGTTATTCTGAATGAATTTGGAGAAGGTTGGTAACTACCTAGATAATTAAATGTTTTGAAGAGAGATTCTGTGTGGTTTGTGTCTTAGGTATGTCAAGGATATTGACTAAGATGGACGGCAATCAGGGATGTTTGAGTAATGTTTGCCTGTTATGTTGCTATAAATATATGTAACTAGAAGAGAACCCATGGCCTTCATGGCAGATTTTTATGTATAAGTCCACCTGATACTGCTTTCAAGTGCATGGCAAGCATCACACCCCAATGTTGATGTTTTGGATGAGTAAAGAGGAACGTTACTCAAAGAAAACATATTTGTTGTTTTGGAATCTCTACGTAATGTGTCATTCTATGGAACGTACAATTTGGATCAAACACTTGCAAATTAACTATTCAATTATTATCGCCTTTTTAGAATGACGTCGAATATAATAAGCTTTTTTCAGATTTATGTAAATTGAAACACAAATTTTTATGCAGCAATTTTGTGTGCCAAATTTCAGATGGATACATTCAGCAGTTTTCAAGTCCATAAGCCTTTTATGGGGCTTGCTGTAGATTTATATTATAGACATTTGGGTTATGTATGCTTAATATGTAATGTCGCGATTATATATGCGTGATATAATATTTAGGTTAAGTTTCGATCAGCACAGACCCCTTACCTAAAACTTTATTCTAACCTCATATTTCTCATATTAAAATGAGAGCTGTTGTGTTGTTTATCTGCTTTGAAAATCCTCACTTATTTTCAGTTGATGGCCAAAGAAGAACCAAGTCTTTAATGTTGAGTTAAACACATTTGTGCTTAAGTCAAGTGGCCAATTTTGTTGTTGTTCAGGTGACTCAATCGAGAAGTCGATGTCTGTGGGAGAGCAGGGTGAGCTGTTTGAGGAATGGCTTGAGTTGAGAAATGGCTGTCTGTGCTGCTCTGTCAAGTAAGTCCGGTCATTGTATGTTACATACCTCAATCAGAGACTGTGATATCAATTAGGTCTGTTTTTTTTTTTTTATTTTGTTTTTTCTCTTTTAAGGACTTGATGAAAGTTTAGATGATTGAGGAGGAATATCATGTTTGGATTTAGTCCCTTGAAATTTCCTCATTTTTGCATACCAGATTTGTGCCCCTCTGAGAAGCCTTTTTTATGGTCTAAAGAAATCAGTCTGCAAAGCAGTGAAAACATTATGTCACCGGACATTAATTTTTTTTTTTCCCGTATCATTTTACTTCACATCTGTAAATCCTGATCCCTCACAAAGATGTGTCATGTGCTTAAGCAAAAATCTCTGATTTCACCCTGCCCTCCCCTTTTTTTTTCTATTTTTTACCATTTGACTGTGTGACAGAGACAATGGGGTGAAAGCCATAGAGAATTTGATGCTGAAGAAGGGCAAGTTTGACTACATTCTATTGGAAACCACAGGGCTGGCTGACCCAGGACCCATCGCCTCTATCTTCTGGCTGGATGAGGAGCTGTGCAGTGATGTCTATCTGGATGGTGAGACACTGGTGGCTTTTCACAAAGTTGTAGTTCTAGCAAGGTTTCACAAAGTTGTAGTCTTAGCAAGGTTTCACAAAGTTGTAGTCCTAGCAAGGTTTCACAAAGTTGTAGCCCTAGCAAGGTTTCACAAAGTTGTAGTCCTAGCAAGGTTTCACAAAGTTGTAGTCCTAGCAAGATTTCACAAAGTTGTAGTTCTAGCAAGGTTTCACAAAGTTGTAGTCCTAGCAAGGTTTCACAAAGTTGTAGTCCTAGCAAGGTTTCACAAAGTTGTAGTTCTAGCAAGGTTTCACAAAGTTGTAGTCCTAGCAAGGTTTCACAAAGTTGTAGTTCTAGCAAAGTTTCACAAAGTTGTAGTCCTAGCAGGGTTTCACAAAGTAGTAGTCCTAGCAGGGTTTCCCAAGCTTGTAGTCCTGGCAAAGTTGAAAGGAACATTTGGTCACAGACTTGTCCACATTACTGTAGAAGAATCGTATGAGTTGTAGCAAAACTTTGGCTATCAGACAATCAGACAGTTTAGCAAAGGGCAGAATTTATCCATTTAATGGTCTTTTTGAGCTGGGGGACAGATAGTCAAACATCTATAAATACATAATTGCCTGAGCACACATCTGAGAGGAGAACGACAGACTGAATTATTTTGTCTCTATCAGTCCCAGCGTAAATCACAGAGGATAACATTGTCAGTTCCCCACAGAGTTGTCTATGTTTGATATTGTTTTTGGCTCCTCTCTAAGCACTTTAAGTACCAAATCTATTTATTAATTTTTAATTTTTTTTTATGAAACAAATTTTATTATTAGTATGAAAATAAAGATTTTTTCTTTCCTTTTTTTTTTTTCACATTTTTGGTTTGTACATTTTTTGTTGTATGACCATGATAGAGGCAAGAAATCTGTTATTTTGTACCGTAGAATAAAGTTCTCCACGGTAATAATAATCGTGGAATATGTAATAGACATTTTTAATTGTTTTCTAGGAAAACTCGCCTGTAACTTTTGTTATCATCTTTCACAGATTATCAAAATTTGCTCCGCTCAAATATTTTGTATATATTTTCTTATCCAATCTGGCAGGTATAGTAGTGATGGTGGATGCCAAATTCTGCAGGCAGGTAGGAAAATGTGTAGAAAGGGTTAAGTTTACATAAGATAACATATGATGAGAAAAAAATTCTCATGTAAAAAAAACAAAAAAATTACACAATGCAACAGGTGCAAGAATGAAATGGGATTGATTTTAATATTGAATCTGAGTTTTTCTAGACAACTGCTACATAAGTCTGTGACATTTTGAATCAGATGTATCTCCCTATCAATATAGTTTTATTTACAGTGTTGGTATATGTTGTTAGTTTCCAAGAGAAGTGTTCCTTGTCCTAACACTTACTTTCCAAGAGAACTATTCCTTCCCTGTAAGAATTACTTTCCAAGGGAAATGATTATTTCCTATAACAATTATTTTTCAGGAGAAATAGTTCCTTGCCCATAGCAGTTACTTTACGAGAGAAATATTCTTTCCCTATTACTTTCCTAGAGAAATAGTTCCTTGCCCATAGTAGCTACACTCTAACACGGTTAAAACGAAATTTGCAAGGAATGGAAGTCATTTCGTTCTATCGCTATTTTGTTGTATCCAAAGAGGCTAAATTGAAACAGGAATGCAAGTTTAATTATCGAATTATCTCCCCTGAAAGAAGAGTGCCCGTACTGCGACCTTATGTCTTAAGGTCACTCCAGTTTCATTTCTGTTGTTCTTGTTGTTGTAGGTGTGCATACATATAAAATGTGTGGTTATGTAGATCTAGCTATTATGTTGTTTGTGATTTTTCTGCTTTTTTTAAAAAAAAATTCTTCTGGATTGTAACTGCAGCTATAAATCTGTTCAAGTTTTAACATGTTTAGTTTCGATGAATTCATCATTGATTGCCAGTCTAGATCTAAAATAGCTTTCTTGTCAACTTAAAGCTCACAATTTTTAATATGAAACTGAAGGATACCTATCGACTTCTCAAAACTGGCTTTCAAGAAACACTGACAAGCACGACTGGTTTGACTGACCGAATGCCTGAAAGTGGAAGTGTGTATAATGTATGATTGAAAAGACAAAGGCCAAGCCATTCTCTGATACGATTTACGGAGCCTTTCAGCCTAGGAGGTGGTTATCTCGGCTGAATCCTCTGATACTGTGGTTGTGTGGCTATAAATAACAATGAAATCATAATAGCCTCACACATGTATGTAATAGGTGTCACCCTCTCACAATACATCATACTGGATTGAGGCGATGGTCGAGGTGTGAAACGGGGGATGGTAGTTGCATGATTTCTACACACTTGCGCCCCTGGCCTTACCCTCAGTTTCATACTGCTAGGCAATACAGCACATTGCGGTACTGTTAGACCTACTTGACGTACTCAGGGATGATTTGTTTGTCGGAGGGAACTGGTCTGGTACCTGAGCTTGGTCTTGGTTACGTTTAATATGAAAGAAAAGTGGAATCGGGGAAACGAAAATCATTTGTTAGAAGCGTAGTTTTCGTATCAGCCCATCGTTTTATTTCTTTGTAAGCATAAGAAATTACATAGAAAAAAAAACGTTCCCAAAGATTCTTTCTCAGTAACGCAAGTTTCGTTTTAAGCGTTTTCTTAGTAACCGTGTTAGAGTGTACTTTCTGAACAACTGTCAATGGTTGTTGTTTGTGGAACAACTCCTGAAAGTTGCAGTTAATATATATTTTTTTTTAAAGTTAAAGATCAAATGCTGAAATAAAAAACTATTGTTAGAAAAATTCTAAAAAGTAAAAGTTGAGTAAAACTGTCTCACCCAATAAAGATTGTCTACAATGAAGTGGTACTTTTAGTACTGGTCTGTCTGTCCATCTGCTGTAGACATAAATAATTCTCATTTTGTCTGTCTGTATTGCAGAATTTACTGGAAGAGAAAGAGGATGGCTCAATCAATGAAGCTCAGAGGTAATACCGAATTGTTGATTATCATGTTCCATCCTTCTGTCCATCTGACCATCTGTCTGTCCATCCATCCATCCGTGCATTCATCTGTGTGTCCTTCCATCCATATGTCCATCTGTCCACCCATCCATCCATCCATCCACCTGCCCATCCACCCATCCATATATCCATTCACCCATCCACCCATCCACCCATCCATCCACCCGCCCACCCACCCATCCATTTATCCATCCACCCATCCATCCATCCATCCATCCATCCATCCATCCATCCATCCATCCATCCATCCACCTTTGTAAATGTCTCCAGAGATCAAATTGCTGCCTGTTCACTTTCTTCCTCAACTCTGTCTAATAACTTTGGTCTGACAACTCAAAAGCTCTAGGATGATCTGTGCCTCTGTTTGTGCTGTGGCAGTAAGGTTTCATGTGACCTCATCAGTTTGGTACTCACAGACCTGCTTTAGTAGGCTACAGTTTACAGCACATGGATGTAATCAGAGAGAGATAGATGGAGAGAGAAAGAGAGAAGTTCTGTATCTGGAAAATGTCAGTCTGACGTTTATATTTCACAATCTGTCATTCAGATTATGTGCAGGAGGAAGGAAATATTTCAAACTTTCTGTCTCCCTCTCTCTTCTGTCTTTGTGCCTGTGTGTGTGTGGGGGTCCATGTGTCAGTGTGTTTGTGTGTATGTATGTGTATATGAGTCCATGTGTCAGTGTGTTTGTGTGTATGTGTACATGTGTGTGACATAGATTATTGTCCTGTCCGCAGGCAGATTGCTCTGGCAGACGTGATGATCATCAACAAAGTGGATCTGGTGGGGAGCGGAGAAATGGAGGACGTCAGACAGAGAATCCGGTAAAAATGTCACACCGACCACCATCATATGCATCAGCACTTTGGGTTTGAGGCTTTAGACATGTTTAAATAAACTCCTGTGTTTATTGTCAGTATTGGTCAGTTCTATTCTGGGCACACTGTTTAAACAAGCCGGCCAGGACTGGAGTGTAGTTGATGGAGCTGGTCATCAGTGGAGTGACCTTTGACTCATTGCTGTGTCAGAACTGAGAGAAAACTCTTTTTTTTTTTTTACCGGAAAATATTGACAGCTGTTTGTCCTTCCTTATCTCAGTGCATGTACAAAGATTGTGGTCCTTTTCTGTGACAACTGGCATAGCAGTGTTTGTGAAATGGGTCTTGTTGAGATGTCAGTCACACAAATCTGTAACTTCTTATACAGAAATTATGTTCTCCCTTATACTTGACTGTCCAGTTCTCAAGTGTTTGCTCTAATGTGACAACTTACCTAACAAACAAACAAACAGGAGAAATGTGGCTACAGTACAAAATTAAAAGGAATTCAAGCCTCGTGTGGATGAATGGTATTATTGTTGTCATGATGTGGTCTTTGTGCAGTATTTTGGTTATACTAGGATAGTCAGCGTATGTTGTTGTTCCCATCAAATATTATCAATGTGACTGTCTATATCTCAGTTTGTTTCTCATTCCCTCAGAGACGTCAACAATTTTGCCAAACTGCTGGAGACGTCGCATGCCAAGTAAGTCGTCCACATCAAGTTCTCAGTGGTCAGTTTTTCAATGATAGAATTCTACAGAATTGTTTGTAGAGAGCTTGGTCTCACTCTCCCTCTGTGGGGATGTCTGTCACAATGGCACGTCTGTCTGGGTGTGCAGTGTGAAAAGTTGTAGCAGCTGGATCTGGGGAAAATGAACATTTTTTAACTCTTCATTTTTTTTTTTTTTTGTGAACTGGAAATTCACAAGTTGAAACAGAACTCCTCAACTAACACAGTTATGAAGAACAAAAATAAGAAAAAAAAATCCTTTGGCTGATAAGTTTGTAAATGGAAATCTTGCTTGCTTCTTATAGATGATTTCAACCGTATGTGAGAGTCTGCTGATCAGAAATTGTTAACTTTGAGCTGTGAGGGATTGGTGGGTGCTTGTACATTATTCATCGGGAGCAGATTTGAACATCTTTGTTTTGTGTGACTGTTTACTGGAGGAATTTCTGTGTCTGGAACTGTATGACTTTTTCATTCTGTGTATCAGAAGCATTATGAGAATTTGTAGTTCTAATTTAGAATTATCACAGATTTAATCATCTGTCCATTATAGGTTTTGTGAAGTGACAACCTCTCTCTTTTTTTTTTTCCCACAGAATCAATCTGGCTGATATCCTAGACATCAATGCCTATGGTCTATCTGGTGATCTCAAGTAAGGAGCACTCAGACATGCTGGCATGACCACTATCTCTCTCCAGCTGTTTGAATTTTGTGTCATGGACTTGACCTTTGGTCATTGTGTGTCTGTGGACCATCTCTGTGTCTTTTGACTCTCTCTCTGTCTCACGCTGTCCTTTTCTCTCACTTTCTGTACTCTCTTTCACTCAGTTAGTTCACTACTATGTGACAGAGACTAAAAAATACAGAGGAGAAATCTTAAAATAGAAATTGCACTACAAAATATTCTTTTGTGTGTGCGTGTGCTCTTATATCCTTATTTTTGGCAAATGGATTACATAATTATAGGTCCTCTGATGTCACAAGTTCAGTGGACTTGAATGTTTGAGGCTTTCAGCCATTGTGGGAGTTTGTCATGTAGGAAACTGAATTCACTTTTTAGATGTCACGGTTTTCTTTACAGAACAAGGATGATTGGAAGTAAGTGCAATTGTATCATTTATGGAGGAACATTTTGAGGGATTTAAGATGAACAATGTAGTTCACAGAGTAAAATGATTGTTGGAGTGTTAGACACTTTGCTATTGCTTTGTCAATTGACATGTCAGATCTTATTTTTGACCTGTCCACCTTCTCCCCCAGACTGGAGGACATTTTCTCACAGAGAGGTTTCTCCAGAGACGACAAACACGTTATAGATCAGGTCAGCCTGAGGTTTTCACATAGTTAACTGCAGCACTGGGAAAGTTATTCTACTGTCTTTTGACTGTCTACAACTGCAACTGTCTATCAATGGGCACAAAACAGTTTGAAACATCATTTTTTGCTTGTGAATGTATAACTGATAAGAAATCTTTGCCTTAATGGAACGATCAACTATCCAGCTTCATTCCTCAATTTAATTTTGTGCCTTGGGTGAAGGAGTTATTTTTCCACATATTTGTCTTATTTCTTAGAGATTTGAATGCTACATCACTGACATCTAGGAGAGAATCACGTCATTAAAAAAATAGAAAAAAAGACAAAGGGTGTGCAGACAAATTGAGTTATTCTCAGTGGATTCTGGCAGCACAAACAGCCAAACTTGGGCGTTGACATCAACTCTGACATTGGGAGACTAACTCAGACATTAACACTAACTCTGACACAGACTGGCTAACTCAGCACCAAATGCAAAAGAACACATTTTATTGTATGTCAAGAGACAGGTGTAAAAGTACGTCACACATATATATATAGTGCAACATCTGTGACCATCTACATGACAGAGGCATGAAGTTTTTGTTTGTTTGACCTCTCAGAGCGTGGGGACGGTGACAGTCCAGGTGAGCGGGGATATGACCAAAGCCTCACTGGACACTTTCCTGCAAACTTTACTATGGGAGAAGTCACTGACCAACACACACGGCAGGACCATTGATGTGCTCAGACTCAAGGTAACACAAACAATCCTTCCCATCCGCCCACGTATCTTGTGCATATCATAACACAACATTGCACAGTAGCTGGAGAAACTGCTCACTTGCTTATCCAAGGAAAAATCACGTGCTTGAAAAAAATACATTGCATCCTGTTTAACTTGATTACATGTAGTTGAACATTCTGACTTGTTCAACCAAATTTTTGGGTCTAGACTGAACTTTTTCCGTATTAAAAATCCTCTCTGCTTCTACCACCCACACTGGCCGCCTTCCACGGCTGGGCTGAACTTGGTATAGAAATCATAATATTACCAGGTCACTGACTATAGCACAACACATTATATCTGGGGTGGTAGAGGGAAAGTGGGGGGGGGGAGTGATGGAGGAGGGAGGAGACCGTGATATAAAGTGTGCTTGAGGGGAGAGGGGGGAGGAGGTGGGGAGGGGGGATGAGATCATTGTATAATGTCAGGGACTTGGGAGAAAGGGGCAGGATTGACATCACGACCTCGGCTATATACAGGATGTCAGAGAAGTCAAGTGACATCATTCATTGGTGGTTATTATCAATTAACTTTTTATTGTCTGCCTTATTTGAATTGAACATAACAATCCTACCTTCTTCCTGGACACCTTATGACTTTTGCATTTCATTTTTCTGCAGATGAGACCAATTTGGATAACAACATAAATTACATGATGTGATGTGAAAACTAACACTCATAGGGAGAAGACAGTTGATATGAAGAAAAAAAAAAAAAAGAAAACCCAGATAACCAGAAACTCTGAACTGGATCTAGATATGTCTATTCAGTGTGACATTATGTAAACTTCTGTGTTTCTAGATTTAGAAACAAGCAGATAATATCAAAAAACTATTTCATTGGGTCCATCCTATATGTAATTATGCAATAGCTCCAAAGGGTCTGTCACTTATTCCAATTTAATTGGAATATTCCAGTTTTCCTCGCAAATTCCTGTCCTTCTGGCTTGTTCAATTGCCTGCCTGATATTGTGATTTTTTGTTTCGCTGACACTGGCTTGCCCATACCTGTTTTGAACTGTCTCCATTTCATTTCGCCAGAAGTGCCGGATAACAGATTTTAACTCCCGTCTGCATTGTGAACTCGAGTTTTAGTGCTTAGTCTTGCAATCACTATTGTCTCAGCAACTCTCATTACTCATTATCTCACTCTATCAAAAGCAACTAAATTCATTTATAATAATATATAAATATATGTAGTTGCCACCTTATCGGGAATAGGCAAGTTCTTGATTCCCACACCAGGCCACAACTCACCTGCTTTGTACTACTGCCAACTGTTCCTTTGTTTAGATCTAGATGTTTCATTCACATGTTATAGCTTCTTGCTCAAGTTCATTTGATGTAATAGTAGACTTGGATCCATTTCTGTCTGGTTGAATTACATTTCTTCCATTAGCCCTTTTTATTTATCTATATATTATTCTTATTCAGAAAGTAGTGGATTATTGTTATTATTATAGATACAATTTATGGATCATGTGGTACCTAAATCTGTAGATTTAGGAAGTAGTGGATTGCTAACCAAACAAAATAGTTTATCGATCAGAATTTTTATATTGATCCATATTTAAAACTTCAACATGGTTAGCTATGATGATATCAACACATTGTTTTGTATGATTCAGATTTTTTCTGCCCAGCTCAGGTTTTTAAGAGTTTAGATACTGATTTTTTTTTAGTTCAGCAAGTGGCCGAGTTCACAAAGTAGTTTAGCTCAATATCTGACTAGCTCGACTTAATTCTATGCTTCCCTGCGAGCCGGGCTGTTGGGAGTGCAGTGTAAAAGGACTGTTGATGAGTTAAATGACCAGATATGGAGGACAGCAACATATTTTCTTTCTTTGGTCTAGGGTGTGATCTCTGTGGCAGGAAGTGACAAGCGCTTAGTTGTCCAGGCTGTCCATGAACTCTATGACTCCCAGTTGACCACAGTGTGGGAAAGCAGCGAGACACGGGTCAGCACAGTCGTCTTCATAGGTAGAGTATTTCTTTGGTAACACTCAGGCTCTCTTCTCAGGCTAAAACTGTTGGGGGACCAGTTTGTGAGGGATGTATGAAAGTTCTCAGCGCTGAGCACGCCATGGCATTGTATTCTACTGGGATAAGGGCACAATATTACCATTGATTGAAACATTTTCCATGGTAAAGAGTTGGGGTGAAGATGAAGGAGAGCTTTTGTTTTGTTCATGTATGCAAGATAAGGTAACAAGTAACAGAGATAGTGAAATGATTGATTTGAGTCCCTAAAGGACAAAATCATGGTGAACTGATGGCAACCCTGAACACTTTGTGATGTTTATTTTTTCATAAAAGGCTGATGTGTAAATCCTGAGGTACTTTGCAAGTTTTAATCAAGATATCGACTGACTTTGGGTATTTTACTCTTGCATCTTTGTCTGTCTCCAGGTCGCAATCTGGACAGGTGTGTACTGGAAAGTAACTTGAAGGAACTTGTCAAGCACAGCTGAGAACATTCCCCAGTTGCTTCTACCTCTCTGCCGGCATCCTGTTGTGACATCTGTGTGACCTGTGACACCTCTGTGATAGACAGGCCTCTGTACCTGCCGGACAGTTTAATTCAGGAGATTTTGATCGCCTCTTAAGTGACCTCAAAGAACAAAGCTCCACACTGGCCCAGACTAGACTTTTGTGCTCCAAGCCTTCCCAGACCCTTGACAAATGTGCCAGGTTGCCCAGCCAGTTACTTCAAGACACACAGTCAGTGAGTTAGTTCCCCTGCTCCACGGTAAAACCACTTCCATGCATGTTCCAGCGGCACCAGCACCATGGCATTCGTTTGCTGGCAGCTCATGTAAAAGATGGCGGACAGAAAAGAAAATACTTGTGGGGCTGACGGAGAAGCTGATCTGCGAGTTTCAAACTCAGCAGGTGAAACACAAACTGATCATGTGACATGGGCCTTGGGCTGTGCCAAAGAATTTTTGCTTTGTCAGTGGAATTGTAAAATGAAATACAGAAAAATGAAATTGGTCATAAATTTACCTATAAACTTTGAGGCAATTTAAACCCAGGCACATGTAATTTTTTCCTGCATCTGTGTTCAGGTGTTCTGTAGATCAAATTTGAAATGGATACGTCTTTTTTGGGGGGGGGGGGGGGGGGGGGGGCAAAAAAAAGTTTTCCTTTTT
>JBCEWB010947103.1:0-15382 GCA_039654565.1 Peronia peronii
TATATTTACTTTGATCAGCCTTTTGACATGTAAACGTACCCACCGTGTTAGACACAATATAGCCGTAATATGTGCTGATGTGCCGTTAAACCCCAACACAAGCAAACAAACAAAACACCCGGGACAAGTCATTGTATTCATCCATCTCTCACTTTCTTTTCGACGTCCTCTTTTTCTTCTGTACCCCATATTCTGTCTATCTATGTCCGTGTTCTCGAATTCTATCTGTCTCTCCGTTCTGCAGCTGATCTATCCTCACTCTTCCCCCCTAACTCTATCGCCACCGTCCCCCGTGGGACGCCCGGATTCCAGCAAATCAAATCACCAATCAATCGTTTCCAATTCTCGGCCGAGGGGACTTTTTCTTGTCTCCGACCGCTAGTGTCTATTGACCACTAAGGGGCTCTTTGGTGTCCTCAGTGCAAACTTAACGGTCCTCTCAGATGAGACTTCGGGCATTGAAGTGTGCAGATACGGGCCAGACCGCGCACTGCACTAGAAGCAGCGGGGGAGGATGTTGTGGGAGGGGGGGGGGGGACTTCTCATCTTCATGCATGCTGGGACAAAAGCCATTCATCGCCTGAGTACGGAACTGCCATTCTAGAGATCCCAGCGTAATATCTTAGCCGGCGTTCATAACCAGTTATAAGACAGGAAAGTTAGCCTTGAATCAATCCCATGGTGGTTTGTCTTCGATTTCTGACCGTGAAACTCTCTGATAAGACCAAATGACTTGGTGGGTCTGCTATTATGCAAATGCAAATATATTGACTATTTTGGCTCCCTTTGATGTTGTTCTTTATTTCTCACACGGCGCCAGTCAGTTTGTCTTACTGAGCTGTCGGGTGGGATTGTAAACTGAAGGGTTGAGAGCTGGGAATGAAATAGAGTAAGGGAAATTGTCTTTTTCTATTGGACGTCTTTCCCTGGGTTATTCACTATAGTCTAGCAGGAACTATATTGAACAACGTGAGGTTAAATGAAGTGGTGTAAATTACTGAAGATCACGAGTAAAATTTGTAGAAATCTGAACCAATATAGTTGATTCTGTGGCAGTATGATCAAATTATTTTAATCCTGGTTCTGAAATTATTCCCCCCCACCCCCCCGACCTCCGTGAGATCTGGTTAATGAATGAGCACATCGGTTTTTCACTTCAAATATTCGTTACGTTCAGAGTCTGAGACTTTTCTTGTGTTTGTAGTGATCTGTAATCTGAACACTTGGCTTCTTATGCCTTGGACTGCCAGAGATATGCGGGGTGGACGTTTCAGAGATGAACTCCAGATCTAATGTCTAATCTCGGCTCAATTTGGGTACCAATAATTCAATGTCCCTGGAAATGCTGACAGTTGCTGTACCCCCCCCCCCCCCCCACTTTCTCCCAGTCCCCAAGCCCCCTTTCAATGACAAAGATCTCTGACGAATACAAAATGGCCAAAGCAAAGTAAATGTAAAAGTCTCAGAGCAGTGAAAGGCCGAGTGTGGAATCTTCATTGTCTCATCATCCCGTCTCCTCTGTGAGTACAACATGATCCTCTGCAGGTCTCACAAGCACATCTCCTTGGCGGGTTGTAGATCCCAGTTCCCGGTCCGTGTGGTCCGCCTGACCACGCCCTCAGAGCGGCCTCTCCAGGGGAGGGGGGGGGGGATATCAGACATCCCTTAAGAGCCAGGATTTTCGGAGCAGTCCAAGGATCGGGGAGCCAAACAAAGAAAAACGATCTTTTCTTGTGTTTGCGGAACCTTTGCCTTGCCGCACCGACTCTCATCTCCTTGTCGATACCACAGCCAGCGGTGTCCGTCGTTTGAGGTACTCCGGGACAAAACAGCCCATAAATCAAAGCTTAGAGAAACATCTTACTGTAAGCTGATTGCACTATTTAGCCTCCCCCCCCCCCCACCTCCCCACCACCCTCTCCCTCCTCCTGCGGTATAGGTAACTTTCAAGTAGATCACGTCTTTGATCAGATAATATATATATATATATTGTTGATCTATTCTGTCGGGCCGAGTGATGCTATGGATGAGTACTGTTCTACTATTCCAGCGATGTGTGTTGAAACTAATGATGAAAAATCATTTCTTATCAAACACACACGGTGCCATTTTGTCAGGCTGACCCATTTTGTGACTGGAATCGTCATTTGTCTACGTCAACATTTGTCCAACTAAGCAAACTTCAACAATCCATGACAAAGCGACTCTGTCCTGGGAAAGCCAAGAATGCCCCTCCCTCCCCCGCACTGCCACTCCCCCCCCCCCCCCCCCCTTACGGCTCCCACCCCTTGGGCAGCCAATAACTTTACCCACTTATGCCCGAGGTGTTGTGTTTCAAGGAACTTGCTCGGACTTCGCAAAAGAAAACTGGCCCCATTATTTAGCGTATTTTCGATAAAAGATGAAATCCCTTCGGGAGAGACATTTTGGGGTTAATTAATGAAGAAAAAAAAAAAGAAAAAAATATGATGTTCACCAAAAAAAAAGAGTTGGAGCAGAATCCAGACAATCATAGGTATAACACTATTTTTGTCTGTCGCCATGACAGAATACCAGAAGACATGTGAAATATGTCTTGGTATTTTTATAAAATGCCTTTTGTTGAAATGTCTTTTGCCTTTCCTGCCCCTGTCTAGTCAAATCACAAGAACAAATTGGTCTAACATCCATACACACAATCTCTCTCTGTATCTCTGCCATCCTCTCACTGGGTCTCTCTCTCTCTCTTTCTCTCTCTCTCTTTCTCTCTCTCTCTTACTCTCCTACTTTAACGGTTTGTCAATGTTATTACGTCATGACTGCTCACCGAGCAGTTACTCTCTAACCTAAACAATGATCCGCCTTATTACTCCGCATAACCCGCATTGTTGTATTTCCTTATCTGAGTATGCCTTTGTACCTATTCTTTGTTCCCATGAAATCTTTATTTCCAAGCAAAAGCGTTGTTCCAAGAGAGGTGACGGTCAAATTCGAAAAAAAAATGGCTACAAGGCCATAGACCAACGTAAACATTCCTAGAAACTTTTGATCGCTAAAAATCCCCGTGACTTTGGGAGCCTAGCGCCTCTGTCAGTCAGTGGCCGGCACTGTCCAGGAGATGGTGTGTCCAGATTGAGACGCTAATCCCAATCAGTTCGGCCGGCTCTGGACGCCCAGGGCCGGAGTTAGGATGGCCTCGGGGCTTTCAGTCAAACAGCCTCAGCCCTGGTCCGGCAGAGTGGTCATTACCGGACAGTCCAACCCAGCGAAATAAACCAATCGTAATTGTCCATCCGGTGGTCACTTTATGCGTCGGGTTAAATGGAAATATCTGGGATGCCTAATGCCCGGTATAAAAACGTCATGAGGCGGAAAAGTGGCATTTGGCGGACTGTGTGAGGAAATAGCAGCCGACCAGATCTTGTCTGAGGTCTATTTGCTCCTAACCCATCTCCGTATCTTCCTATTGTATATAAATGAAGTAAGACTTTAGGAGTTAGAATTATTCACTTCCTCTGTGCTTCATTCGACATTCTCCTGTTACCGTTCCTCTCTCGTTGCCGATAGCACGCACAAAGTATAGACCAGCCACTGCTGAATATTTCCCGTCATGAGTAGGGTTGACTTTTGCTTCTTCGTGGCATCTTGAAGGTTAAAGAAAGGAAGTATTCAAATATCCTTTTATATGTTGAAACTGTGTTTGCCATTTTGATCCATGTTTCATAAAAATAATGAAAAACCAGTTATAACCCAAAACAACAACAATATACAAAAGGGACACATTCCAACTTGATGAAACCGGCTTATGTTTGGATTTCAATCTATATATCTCTTTTTTTTTTCTCTTTCCACCTATCTCTTCCTCTCCCTTGACCTTATTTTCTTCATCTCTCTGTCTCTTCCTCCCTCTCTTTGTTTTTCCTCTGTCTCTCTCTCTCTCTCTCTCTGTATGATCTGGAAGACATTTATTTATGACTCTATATACTTGTATAAGTCATACGTATGACCAAAATAAACAACTTTTTCATCATTCCTTATTGATCCTTTTCTGAATAAAAAAAAAATTCGGAAGGCAGGGGGGGGGGGGGGGGAGTCCTATTGATTATTTGCATATCAAAAGGCATTACTCACTCACCCACGCTTTTCCATACCGTCTTTTATAACAGAACTGAAAATTGTCACTAAATACAACCATAATTAGGACCAGCATGACCTCTGACTTTTAAAAAATATATGAGCCCTAGCGTCATCTTTTCTGTAGACGACGGGCCAAGAATTACTCACTCACAAAGGATTCCTCGGCCATTCTGAAGTATGTGATAATGCCTTTCCTCTGGACACTGTTTATCGTAGAATCGGTTAGTGTGCACGTGATAATTATCCAATTCTCATCCCCTGACTGAACTAACTAAAGCCGTGAGTTAGCGAAGCTGGAGTATCAGTATAGTCTGGATGATGTTTGCCCACTAGAACTCTGTATAAACAGGACTACAAAATGTAACTGTGGGCCATCTGACGTCATACTGCACACAGTGGGCGATGACATTTACGCTGAACAAGGTGATAATCCCCTCGATTATCACCCATTTATTTATCACAGAATTGTGATCCGCTCGAATAGACTTCTGTACAGAATCTGCAACTGGAGAGAGGCCTGGTCACGTGGTACTTGAAATTGGATTTTTAACAAGTGCGCAAAATATCAGAATCATTCACTTTTCTTGCCCTATTACTGAGGTATTTCTAGATGGGTCACATGACTGAGGAGTTTCGCTCTCACAGTGATTTGTGTGAGCTGACATCCTCTAGTCATGGCAGGCAGCCTGTGACCACTGATGAGCTTTCAGATATTATTATGTCCATCCATATAGACCAATCCATGTTTAAGCGATGGTCCATCACTCATTTTGAGACTGACCTCGAAATACCTCATTAGTGCTGTTGCAATTATTAATTGTACACTAATACCTCATAATGTATGAAATGTTCACAGCACAGTGTGTGACACAATGTAAGCGACGGAGCCGAGGGGATCTCATCACGTGATAATTCACAATGTGAAAACAAAGGAAGGGTGACTACCAAGCCGTGAGTACTGGCAGATTTAGAACATGTCTAGTCACTGTTACACTTTTAGTGCTAAAAATGTTTTTTTTTTATTACGTCGGTGCAGATGTTGCGCGTGGGCGCGATGATCCTAGTATCAATGTACAGAGCTTGAGTACTGGAAGGACCTTGTAGCTGACCGCTCAAGATGGCAGAGCACCCTAATTCAACACCTCAGATCGGGGGGAGGAGAAGCTGATGCACGCAGTGGTAGAAAGACATGCGCACAGACAGGAACACCACTATCTCAATAGACCAACTACCATCCAAAGATGCGATCTTTGCTTTAGAAACTACCATTCTCTGCACAGCCACAGACAGGGAACTGCTATCTGGAGAGATCAGCGAGTACCCACAGATGCTATCTTTGCAACAGAGAAGGTTATCTTTTTCTCGCATCGGTCTGTACAGCCACAGACTGTGCTGCCCCAGTCAAGTGGACAGTTCAGGAGGGATACAACAATACCCATGGTCAACACTGACCTACGGAGGGCTTATTATTCGGGCCCGATGGAATCTTTTGTATATGGCCGATTAGAAATAAAATTAAGTTGCATTCCGGTCAATGTGTCTCTGAAACAGAAGGCAAATATTAGATCCACATTGACAGTGGATAAACACATTCTGAATATGATTGTTTTACTGAGGTGATAAAGGATGTCACAAAAAAAAAAAAACAGAGCAACGACAACAACAACAACAACAACAACAAAGATCAGTGCTATATTCCTAAATTACTATCTACGAGGATTTCTCACTACAACAGAACGAATATTAATGCACGTGTTCTGAATGTCCCAAAGATCACGTGATAATAGTAAGCTCTTTGTTTGGTCATCATTATGAGTCACGAGACAGGTCTCCCCTTCATTTTGTAGCGTCAAGCGCATTGCACTGTATACGACTGACCCCACCAGAGTCAATATTATGTTATATATTAGTGTGACAACAAGGAAAAACAAAGCAAGAAGATAGGCCTAGATCAAGTAGTTGTCTGTGCATCTGAACTGGAAAGATTTTATATCGCCTATTTTATGCCAGTCCAGCAATCATGTGGTCAAGATTCTACCGAGGTGCGGACTCAAAAGGAGCCCATTTGACAAGCACTTTGATTTGCAAACACAAGTTTGTTCGTGAAGCCGAATATTTTTAGATGACGTGGTCGAGTGTCAGAGGACTTTGTCGTGAGGCTCTGGTGAGTGGTGACCAACGTGGTCAGTGAAGTCTGGAGAATAAGACTGACCTTTGACATTGAATGTGATGAGCTGTCTACACATACTGGTCAACTGTTTTGTCATCAGAGAACGTGTTTGGAACGAAAGGATTTTTGGAATGTAAGCGAGAACAAGATCGGTTAACGAGTAGATGACTCGATCAAAAGATGAAAGGCTGTTACACAGACAGGCAGACAGGCAGGCCGGCACACAGACAGATAGACAGACAGGCAGGCAAGCCGGCAGGCCGGCACAGAGCTACAAATAAAACTCATAATCAAGCTTAAGTCATTGAAAGTAAAGATAGAAATGAATACTCTTTGAGCGGAATCGGTTATTCATTCAACTGAACACGACAGAAGATGGGAAAGATGCAAAGTCAGAAGCTATTTGGCGAATAGAGCTATCCAAGGTGTATCTAGGACAAACTTCACTGGGCTAGACCACTTACACTTTGTCTGTGAAATGTGATCAGTGCAGAGTGTGCCTGGTTAAAAGTCATCTTAAGGAAATTAATCTCTCATTTCTGAGAGATAAAATGTTCTTTGGTGAAAGAGTCGAGAGAGAGAGAGAGAGAGAGAGAAAGAGGAAGAAGAGAAACTGTCACAGAGAGGAAAAAAAAGGGAGGGGGGAAAAGAAGTTAGAGAGAAGAGGAGCCGCTACTAGGGGAGAGAGAGAAAGAAAGAGACTCGATGAAAAGAAATGAAGACACAGAATTCTGTTCATTGAAAGAAGCAGCCAGGAGACCAAATGAAAGAATAAGTTGGATCATGGTTTAAATTTATAGAGAATTAGCGGAAGACAGAGAGCAGAAAGAGAAAGAGAGAGAGAGAGAGAGAAAGGGAAATCAAAGAAAGGGTAAGTGAAGAGAGAGAGAAGAGAGAGGTCGCTGAAAAAAACGGGAAATGGAATAACAGTCAAGCCACAAAAAAAAAGATGGTGACATTGATTGAGAAATTAAGGACACGGAAGGAAAGAATCCGAGAAAATGTAACCGAGGTCGGCATTGGAAGAAAGGGAATACAGGCGAAAGACAAGCCCAGAGAGACGGAGACAGATATGAGTTTGGACTGAGAATACGGAGACATTAAGTTTCATAATAACTGATGTACTTGGATGAAAGGCCTTTTTTCCCTCAGTTTATTTCCTCAGTTACTCAAATAATATCCCTATCGTCAAAACTATTGTATAAAAATGTCTTAAAATCTAAGACGACTGTGTGTCGGCAACTAAGCAAATACATTAATTTAAAAAAGAAAAGCAAAAAGCAATAAGAAGAATTTGATATTGAACAAATTGATATCACTAACCAAATTTTCGAACCTAATTGGGCTCTTCGTCAGGGCAAATCATCACCATCATTATCATCTTCATTTTTGTCGTTCCCCGGATAAGACAATAGCATTGAGGTGAAAGGCAAAAGACTGCAGTCAAGGATCTCCCTTGCTTTGGTCCTCTGCTGTTGGCAGCAAATTTGATGACAGTCTGATCTGATCCATTCTTTGGCACTGTCTGTCTCTTCCACGTTTAGTTCAATTATGATTTCCTAAACTTCCAGACACAACCCACTGTATTAGTAAATTTTAATAAAAACTATTTTGTTTACAGTATTTTATGAGAGAGATTTAAAACTAAATATCATGACTTTCTGAAAAGAGATATCATCAGGGACAAGGCATTTTGTCAAACTCTGCCAGCCAGACTATCATGTCGACATGAGCTGGCGTTTCCCTGTCACATCTGATTCCAGGCTGGGGCCTCGGGAAAACATGGGTGGAGACACGGGGGACACAGCGCCAACATGACAACTGACTGAGATATTACTTGGTGAATGACATTGTGAGTGGCACTGTATGAATGTGAGTGAGTGAATGAGTGGGAATCGAGGGCTTTCAGACTCCAGGACGTTGAGGCCTCGGTGCAGAGGACTGAAGAGGCTTATAGCTGACTGAAAGATAGTTTGAAACCAGAGAGGACTGACAAGTAACCTACATGTCCAAGTCCGTTTCAGATGCAGAGAGATTGTAAGGATTAAATGAACAATGATTTGGTCAGTGCTATAATTGTTATATCATTATACCGCTGGCGACTGGGAAACTGGAAAGTATCGTCTACTTCAGTGAGTCTTATCCTATAAGCCTATTCTTCATGGAACCTCAAACGTTTCGAAAGACAACGTTATAAACATTGGCAGATTGCCTTTCTCATTGCAATGTCCTTCTTGGCAGAGAAAATCTGTTTCAAAATGAACCACACCAATAACTGACCTGGACAATTTGTGCAAGAAATATGTTGTGACGTGTCAAAATGATTTGGGCCATTTTTACACATAGACATTGTGACTGTCTTTATCTTTGAAATTCGAAATGTTGTATTGGCTTACAAATACTTCCATTAGCCAAGTGTCTGTCTCTGTGATAGGCAACCTGCCATGATGATATTATAATATATAACATATAAAAGATACCACACAGACATAGCCCTGTCAGAGACTGGATGAGCTCTCCATAATGGATGAAGAACCTATACTATAGGCCCGAAGTACAGTATGGCTGTACTGTGTTTTGAGGAAAAGCGAGTTTATCTGCTGGCATTAACAGACAGACAATTCTGTATAAGTAATCATAGTTATTGCTCATTACTGAAGGATTCTTGTGGAAATACTTGTGCATCTCCACGCCATGCCATGGGTTTTCCTTCTGTAAAGGGGTTGGGTTGGAATAGCGCTCAAAAGGGCTTATATATCAACAAGAAAACTGAACTGTAATTAGGCTATTATTTTGAATGCGGGGGATAATTCCTGCTGCGAGATTATTCCTTATCACAATCACTGTATCCTGGAAAACGTGTTAAAACCTTGAGAAGGGCAAAGTCCGATCTCATTATCCGGGCCTAACGTTTCATAAACGATCTCTGAAGTCTGGGGAATGTTATTGCTAATCAATAGCTATTGAGACTGGTGTTGATACATCAGCGGGGCAGAATGTGGCTGAATAACCGATTATTGGAGGGAAGTACGGTAAGCACTCGAGTCGTTGCAGGATCGATATCGCCATCCCACTGTGTTCTGTCCCTCCTCACTTGGGTCACTCTGCGATCTGTTTAACTGTCCAGTTATGTCCGAGATTCTATTGGTCGTGGGGGGAGAAGTAAGGAGGGAGGTTTAGGGGGAGGGGGGATCTCTTGTTGACTTTGCTCTGATTTACTAAGTTAGATAGAGGGTTTACTGTGACAGCTAACACTTGAGAGTCGATGATTGGCTGTAGTCGGAATATGGCGGTCTAGGAAAGAAATGGCGGGCAGTCGGATGAACGGACTGAAGATGGCAGACAGACAGACAGACAGGTAGGCAGGCAACCAGGCAGGCAGACAGGTGGGCAGGCAGATGGATAGGCAAGCGGCAGATGGATTGATGGATTGATGGATGGATGGATGGATAGATGGATGGATGGATGGATGGATGGATGAATGGGTGGATAGATGAATGGATGGATGGCCCGACATATCTCTAGATAGAATTTATTTATGAAACGTCCAATGCGACCTGAAACTTTGCCAAATCTATTTCTAATTATCCAGCCCTGTTGTTACCCATTGCCTCCCTCCTCTCTCTGTTTTCAATGACCTCAGTCATAAATGTATGACTCTGTGCACTTCTTGTTGGTCCACCCACTGCCTTCCACACCCTGTTCTCCGCACACCAATGACAATTACCCCAGGGGCAATAGGACTGCCTGTGTAGATGAGCAACTAATCAACGACATACCTGAGATATATGAATATTGATAACTGTAGATCTGGCAACATACAGACCAATTATCATTCATCACGAGATCATTTTTCTGCGTCACATGTCTTACCTTCCTTGAAAATGTCAGATGTATATATATATGTATATATAATATATTAAATATGTACTATATGTATATAAATATATATTACCTTTTTTCGTTCTCATCTACTGCTGTTCTTTTATAAATTGCTTGCTATCATCTTTTTGTCCGCGGGGGTGGGGGGGGGGGGGGGGGGGGGGTGTGGGTTTTCCTCTTTTTTTTTTCCTTTTTTCCTCCCCTTTTTCTTTTTCTTTTTTCTTTCTCTTTGTTTTCTGCCTCTACTATTCTTTCCGTCTTTCAGCCTCCTTTGAGTCTTTGTTTTTGTTTTGTTTTGTTTTGTTTTTGTTTTGTTTTGTTTTGTTTTTGTTTTGTTTTGTTTTGTTTTTGTTTTGTTTTGTTTTGTTTTTTGTTTTCCTACGCAGTACTCTTTTTTTCTCAGAACTCTCCCTCTCTCTTTCTCTCTCTCCCCTTTCTGGTTTTTCTACGCCATTCAGTCTCCTCTGATTATTTGCTCAAGGTTGCCACAAACTTTCGATTCCTTCCCCCCTCTTTCTTTTTTACATTTTTATTACCTCTTCCTCTCATCCACCTATTTCTCCACACCCCCACCCCCCTACTCCTGTACCCTGAATGAGGCCCACAAAGAAGGAATGTGGCAGATTTACCATCATCATTTACCATGAGCTAAATGGGTCATAGATAGAGCTTAACTTCTTACAGTGTCGAAGTCACACCGCCAATGGTGAACTGGTATCAATTTGTTCTTTGTATCAAACAAATCGCGAAGCATAGCTGAACATTATAACTCAAAATAAGGCACAGACAGACAGATAGACAGACAGACAGCCAGACAGCCAGACAGCCAGCCAGACAGACAGACAGACAGACAGACAGAGGGACAGACAGACAGACAGGCAATCACCTATATTTCCCTCCTCATATAATCCAATGCTTTATTCCGGATAGAACAGGCAATTAGAGTTGTCAGAGGAAGATTCTCACTCACCAAGTTCTTGGTGCTCGTGCCGGCACGTGACCTCCTCACCCGCCAATCACCGCTCACAGAGAGCAAGGAGGGCCAACATCACAATATGCATATGAAAGAAGGTTTTTCCCTTGGTGAGTCCTGACCCCCGTCAGACTGAAGGATAGTCCGGTGAGAAAGTAACATACAGGGAATAGCCACCACTATACTATGTAAAACAAAAATAATGCTAGGTAATGGTGGTGTGGCTTCTCCCAAATTAAGATTGACCGTGGTGGTTTGGCCACTGAAACAAGAAAACGGCAAAAGCAAACATCACGACAGCAAACAACGGTAAGGTGGTGATAGAAATGTCAGAGATAGAATTAAAATAAAAGTATTGAGCAATGTATGCCAGCAACATGACTTCGACTAGATAGAATTCTATGCGAGACTGACAGGCCATCGTGATCCTTTGTCTATCATCACCTTCAACTCTTTAAAAAGATCGAAGATTTTGTTTTCTTTGTCTCTTGAATCATACGTAAGTTCGCAATTTGACAAAGAGGGAAAAAAAAAAACAACATTAAAAACCTCCTGTGGGGAGAAAGAAAATTGTTAATTTAAAAAGTGTTGAGTGTGATGCTGTAAACAACGGACAAAGGGTCGTGATCTTCTGTCACATTTTCATACGTCAATTTTTGGCTTCTACTGATTGGGCGACTTAATTTTCCTTACTTCTCCTCTCTAAGCTTGATATTAGCAGTCCCATTTGATTAGGATTTTACTAAGATTGTGTTTATTTGATTGCAAACAAACAAGCAAAAACGAAACTGTATAGTGTATCTTGAAACCAGCAAGCCTAAAGAACAGGAAATTCTTTCTTTTTTATCAAAACTAAGAGTGGAAGAAAAAATGAAAAAGATGAGAGGATCTTAATCAGTCAGAGGTGATAGGAGATAGAGCTGAGCAGAATATATTTATCATCTTTATCCTTTTCGCTTCAGACACTGTATCAGTGAGGGAGAGGTGATCTTGTCCTGCGGCTTTAGAGAAATAGATACTTTATTTTCTTTCGAAAGTAGTCTTGTCTTTGTTTGCAATGTGAACTTGTCGATTTGTGTGTGTGTGGCGTATGTTTAAAGTTGGATTAGATTTCTTGGTTAGGTATCAGTACAAAGGAAAATTTGTGGTAAGGAGAAGATGTAAGGAAAGCGTCCATAAGGCTGCCATGACATTTAAGTTGACCAAATTGGTCCTGGACCCGAGAACGCCAATTCGGTGCGGAAATGTCAGAGAGTAGCATCTCATCCAGGGCTATGTCAGTGAAGTCTCCTTCATCTGTGGTAGAATTTGACAATTCGAGATGGGTGATAATCTAGTTCAGACTGAATCGCCACTAGACACCAGAACTGGGTTTTAATAAGGTAATTGATTATGGTCTCCGGGCAAGGAAAGATCAGTGAAAATTTAGATTTATCTCTAATAGAAACATTTTCATTTGCTGTCAAAATATGAATTATGTGAACTTTTAATACGGGAAGGCGGGATGTTGTTTCCGGGTATAGTATGGGATAGGGAAAAGATTGACCTCTGATCTCTCTATGATGGCTGGCTAGTCTTGTGACAATCCAATAATAGTTATTGGTGACCGTCAATCTGCCACGGTCTGATACCCTGGGCTTTGGTGTGTTCTGGAGAGTGTGGATGAAACCACACAGTGTATAACTAAGATGTGGATGGATGTAGGGCACTAGGGGACGAAAGGGTGCGGGGGGGGGGGGGGCGACTGAAAAGGGTAAGAATGTAGTGACAAGGTGAGGTGGGACGAAGGTAAAGATGAAAAAATACAGATAAAAGATAAAAAAAAACAACACTTTTCTGTGTCCTCAAACGGAAATTCCTCTCACAATTGATGGCACTAAATGTACACATAACATACATTCACACACACACACACACACACACACAACACACGCGCAAAGCATGCACACAGACTGAAATGTCGTGAATGATAGCACAGCAAGGTAAACTCAAGAAAAGAAAGATTTCAATGACGGTGACTTTTAGCCGTGACACAAAATGCTTTTATCAAACCTAAACCTGCAACAAAATGTCAGTTTCGAAAAACAAACTACAATCTAGAGCTAGTCTCTCTCTCTCTCTCTCTCTCTCTCTCTCTCTCTCTCTCTCTCGGTTTGTCTTTCTCTCTCTCTTTCCTGAATCTCTCTCTCTCTCGGTTTGTCTCTCTCTCTCCTGACTCTCTTTCTCTGTCCTCTCTCTCTCTCTCTCTCACTCCCGATTCCCCTTCTCCTTGCACCGTCTGAGTCCCGCCTGTTATGTAATCTTTCCCTTACGTTTCACCTCCGTTGAAACGTTTTATATTTTTCAGCCTCTGTTTTATTTTAAAGATATAATAGGTTTTATTGATTAATTGATCGATCGATTGATTGACATATATTTATTTATTTATTTATTTGTTGTGTAAGGATGATGCTGGAGTTAGTAAAGTGAAACTAACACAGAACAAAAAATACAACAGATCTGTTGACAGCCGGCAGAGACAGCCATCCATTCCAACTGACATTAAACCTGAAAACATGAAAATGTAACTAGAGGGAAGTGCTATCGTGTGATTGGTTGTTCAGAGACACACACACACACATACACACACAAGAGTGAGAGAGAGAGGACAAGAAACAAACAAACAAACAAACAGAAGGACACACATAATATGCACCTGAGAAAGCCAAGACAATGATGCAGAGAGTAAGAGACAGACAAGGCCATATTGACCAGATATCTCTGGTAGGATCACTGCCAGAACTGCGACCACTTGAGCGACATCGTCAATGAAGGAGTTGCTTCCCTTTGTGCGAGCTCTCCAGCGACAAACCCAACAACAGGTGCCACCATTTGCTCGCTCGGACACAGGCGAGGAGCTCAAAAATATGTGAACACTGCTCTTCCACACCAATGTAGGTAAAACTGTAACATTGAGTACAACGATGCCTTAAAATTAAATACCTAATAAAATTAATATTAAAAAGAAGAAGAACAAGAAGAAGAAGAAAGAA
Organism: Peronia peronii; assembly: GCA_039654565.1. Taxonomy (NCBI): domain Eukaryota; kingdom Metazoa; phylum Mollusca; class Gastropoda; order Systellommatophora; family Onchidiidae; genus Peronia; species Peronia peronii. Next base: position 14,174 of record JBCEWB010947103.1, read on the forward strand.
AGATTATGCGTCCTTAAGAGAAGAGACATCACTTTCATCAATATCAAATTCTTCATATTGTTTATTTCTTTTTTCAGATGTTTTTGATTAGTTGTCGGTAGACAATCCTCTTAGATCTTAAGACATTCTTGTAAAATAATAATAATAATAATAATAAACAGCATTTATATTATGCCTCACCCATTAAGGATCAAAGCACTTCACAGAACCATATTGTTTTACTACCCATACTGAGAGAAAATATATCAGTGCAAATAAGAAGTCCGGCATAGATCGATCTACATAATTCTAATTTATTGTGGCAACCAACCATGATCATCTCTCTATACTATAAATCTACAACAAAACCCATAAAAGGCTTATGGATTCGAAAACAACTGAATGTATCCATATGAAATTTGGCATTCAACATTGTTGCATAAAGGTCTGTGTTTCTAGTTACATAAAGCCGAAAAAAGCTTACTACGTTTAACGTTAACATAAAAAGGCTATAATAACTGAATAGCAAAACTCGCGAGAGTTTTTGATCCGAATTGTACGTCTGATAGAAAATCACGTTCAAAACACCAAATATGTTTCCTTTGAGTAACATTCAGTTTAATCAATCAAAATACCAACATCGAGGTGCGCACGCTTGCCATACACTTTAAGTCGCAAGGCTGTATCAGTTTGAAATATATTTGAAAAACTTCCCACGAAGGTCGTGGGTTCTCCTCTAGTAAAACAAATAAAAGTTTGATCAGAATTATACGTTATAGTTAACGTGCATATTAGTTTCCTTCTTTCTCCCTCCTCTCCCCATTTTCTCCGTCTTTCATACACCTGTATTGGTATTTCCCAGTTTCTATCGTGTCCATGATGGGACTGGCGGAGGTCTCAGCCATGACGTCACGTGAGTAGACAGATGTCTTGAGGGTTTGTGGCACTCATGAGTGCCGTCACTCGAGGGACGGGAAATACAGGCATTAACTTGTCATAGCGCTCAGGCTGGTCTGAGAGGGGGAAATAGAGGTGGGGAAACGAGTGCACTACCAGGAAGGGTTTCGTAAGTTGTCCCTAGTTTTTCTTCTTGTCCATCTTGGTTCTATTTATTTATTTATTTATTTATTTATTTATTTAGTTAGTTAGTTAGCAGTCAGTTAGTTAGTTAGTTAGTTAGTTAGTTAGTTAGTTAGTTAGTTAGTTAGTTAGTTAGTTAGTTAGTTAGTT
>JBCEWB010947324.1:0-15380 GCA_039654565.1 Peronia peronii
GCCCTACCGGGACGGAGGCCCTGTGTGAGATAACCCGCTCACGCGGATGACCCGCTCTTGTCAGCTCGTCCCGAGCCCAGCCCAGGGCCAGGCTCAGTCCACACAGTTGCCGCCACGTGAAGGAAAGAGTCGGTGCTAGGTCATAGATGGAGAACCCATCGACCATGGTCTACAATGGTGACTCAGACCGGGGTCCTTGCCACCCATGCACCTTTTCACGCCGACCTCAGCTGGAAAACCCCATAGGGGCTACCAGTAGGGTCAACGAAGCAACTCATGATTTTGCTAGATGAGGTCATAATCAAGTGTTTTATGCACTCTTTGCCTACATATAATCAAATAGAGATGATCTGCGATTGCATATAGCAGCCAGGTGGTGCCAAATCCTGGTTGATAGTAGACTAGGCCTAACGTTGAATGACCATATCCACTTTTTGATACCATTTTTATACGCAGAAAAGGCTGGGCTTTTAAGAGAAAACAAAAACCCAACCCAAATCGCATTTTCTGAGCAAAATCCAAATTTCAGGACCCGCTCCCTCTCCCCTTAAACGAAACACCTCTAAAGCTGTTGACATCATCAGAAAGAAAACCAATATAAATTAGAGAACAAATACAGGACTACCAATAGAGGTTTACTTGAAGCGAAAATATTTTGTTAAGCAGGTTGATATTTTGCACTACGTATATTTATGGTACATTTCAACGAAAGTTGGGATTTGCATGTTTTGTGTCCCAATATAGTGCCATGGACAGGACTTCTCTCAATAATTTCATTGCCAAACCAGTACAAAGGCCCAAGTCATCATGCTGAAAATTTGGCTTATTGGGTTTGATGGAAGTTAGAGCTCTGAATATTTGATGCACCGGAGCAAAAGAATTGAGATTCTGTCTCTGTGATACTTGGAAATGGAAAGAGCCTGAGGCTTTAATGTGAGAAATGCAAGTCTCTATGCAATAAGTGTTAAACATTTTGCGAGGAGTCAATGCTTTATCACACCACATTGTTAACTGATTGTATTTGCTGATATCCTTTGTCATTTTGTGTCTTTTGCTCAGGATCGTCGTGGACAATCTCGAGCTGAGATCACAGACAAGCCAGAGACAAAGTCCTTATTCTCCTTCCTCCAAATCCTGACCGCAGTGTTTGGCTCATTTGCTCACGGAGGGAACGATGTGAGGTGAGATCAGGAAGTGATATACCTTTAAATGGCAGGTCCATGGTTAATTATATCTGCCAAATGAATTAATGAATTATTCACTTATTTAACTGACAAGTGTCAAGAGCTTGATCATTTAAAAGACTGTTTATATATCACATTTACTGGACTTATTTTCTGAGGAGCATTGTAAATATGCTCATGGTAAGCCATCTATTAACCTAAGCTGGCACATTTCCAGAGAGGAACTTAACAAATCAAAAAAGCACTTTATCACAGCCATGGGTTCGAACTTAGCATTATGTTATCCCTTGGCAGGCCTAATTTGTCTTTTCTTCATACGAATGAATGAACTCAGGTTACAGAAACTTTGACATGCCTACAAATTCTACTAACTTTTGAAGATTTAACACAGGATTTACATTTTTCAGCATGCACCTCTTCAAACAGAGTTATCGTTGATCTGCCATACATTTGCTAAATTAGCTATTTAGTATGCTGCAGTCGCAGTCTTACTCCTCTTCACACAGACCTGATTAGTCAGTCAAATAAATGTAAAGTGAGCTATTCAACATTCCGCAGTAGTAGCTCCCTGTCAAGTGAGTTCTGTAGCATTCAGCAATCTTCATACAAGAACTAGACTAATACTATCTTGTGACAAAACATCTTTTCCATGAAAATGGTCTTCTGACAAAATTGCAGTCTTGATCTACTTTTGTAAATTCACTTATATTTGACATGCTGAACAAAAATTTAAGTTTTTAGTGAATGAGCAGTGCAGTAGGTTGTCTTCTGTTGAATATATATTATAAGTTATATTATTTGAATAGGTGGGGAAATTATTGGTCCTTGCTGATGAAAAAAAAGCTTTTTCAAAGTATGTTACTTGGGTCAGTCAGCCATATAGAATTTGCCAAATGAGCGAGGTTACATTCTACAATCTTTACCTAGAAGAACTATAGTTAGATAATCGTATGATTGCCAGGTGAGTTGCACAACTTTCTCCAACCACATTCCTCCTCACCCAGAGGTACAAATGATATCTAGTAGTAAAAATCAGCAGGGTCAGTTTGGGTTACATGTCCCATAATCCTAAATCTTGCCCTAAGTATAAATATAACTCTTGGCCTAGTTTCCCAGTCAGATGTAGAATTAATGAGAAGAACTGGTCTTAATCAATACCAGATATGTAACCCAAATGTGTTTACCCAGTCCCTTTTTACTATTTAGGCAACCAGCCACCGTAATGGACAGACAACGAGGCAGTCATTTTTTTACTATTAGGTGACCAGTAACCTCTATAGACAGTTCCATTATAATCAGCAGGCTTATTCATAATTGATACTAAGAAAGCAAAATGTGCCCACTTCCTCCTCGCCCGCCCGCCCGCCCCAATCACCACCACCACCACCACGACGAAAAAAATTAGTCTTATGCCTTTTCCCGGGCCATGCTGTGGGACTGAGAAAGAAAAATCTCCCACGCTGAAATATAATCAACAGTTTCATTTAAATATTTGCCTTTTTTCACAGCAATGCTATTGGGCCACTTGTGGCTCTGTGGGTGATTAGCAACGACCAGAGTGTGGCGCAGAAAGCCCCGACACCAATCTGGATTTTGTTGTACGGTGGCGTCGGTATCAGCTTGGGTCTGTGGGTTCTCGGCCGCAGAGTTATCAAAACCATGGGTGAAGATCTGTCCAAGATAACACCCTCCAGGTAATCCTTTATTCCTGATCACAATGCGTTTATGTGTGGCAGTATAGGAAATGTAAGCAATGGAAATGTCATTCCCTAACACATAAATACTTAAGTGCTGTTTGCTCAAGATCTTTATTTTTTTAACTGACTTTTATAATCATAAATATAAAACAACACCACCAGAAAGAAGATAGCAGTGGAAATGCCAAGTCCAGCTGACAAACATTTTTTGTTGTATTTTATTTTCATATTGGCTGATGTATAGTTATTGAATGAAACTAAAATTTTCATACAGTCTCCATGGTGCTGAAAATACGAATATTTAGGGTTGTTTTATCGAAAAGAATTCTGTTTTTTTTCTCTTGGTTTATATTCAACAATGATTTATTTTTGACTTTGTGAGCAATATCTCTGTTCAATCCTAAACTGCACAGTGCATTGTATAAATCTTTTTTTTTTTATATACTTGTCAAGGGGACGAAGGGGAAACTGCCATTTCCAATTCCAATGATCGGTTTGCCAGTGTTGTTACTTTTATTGAGTAAATTTCTAGTGTTGTACATTTTTAATTTGATTTTCTACTCACATAAGTTTGCAAATTTAAAGCTTTCTTCATCCTGTTTTTCATCCTCTGCTGGTACGATGTTTATTTGTCTGCTTTGTGTGCTCCATAGTGGATTTTGCATCGAACTCGGAGCTGCCATCACAGTTCTGCTGGCCTCCAACATTGGTATCCCCATCTCCACCACCCACTGCAAAGTTGGCTCCATCGTGTTTGTGGGGCGAGTGCGGTCCAATGACAACGTTGACTGGTCTTTGTTCAGGAATATCATCCTGGCATGGATCATTACACTGCCTGTATCGGGTGGTCTCAGTGCCTTAATGATGTTTCTTCTAAAAGAATATGCCTTGTAACTAACATTGATTTGCCTGTTTTATTATTGGTTTTTTCTTCTGTGTGAATAATGGAAGTTAGAATTCTTTCTTGTGGAGGGATGTGGCAGAAACATCTGTCCGGATAGCACTTGACACATTTGTCCTTGTGGATGGAGAGACTGTTTCTTCAGCAGTTGCAATTGGCAACAGATATGACTGATTGGTTTGAAAAGATCCCTTTTTGACAAGACCAGTGTTAACAGCATTATTAGTAACCTACAAGTGTTTTTACTTTCTGAACATAAATAAGATTTCACAATCAGAGCTGACCTTGAAACAGGATACTATTGACACAAATGGGTAGTTTAATGTTGTTCTAGATGGCAGATATAATAGTGGTATTGCTAATAGTTGTCTCATCAGAAGGTGAAGCACATGGATCAGACATCTTACCTTAAGTGTTGTACAAATTTTAAATAGATTCATCTGGTTCTTTGGATGTGAACTGACTGTTAGAACTAGAGAAAGACGAGGGCAAATTCTTACCCCCCAAAAAAGTATGTGAAGTTACTCAGACTAATTTTATTTGGAACAGTCAGAAGAATCTATGTCACGTGCCTCTGATTTTGCGGATTTCATCATAAGCTTCATGAATGTCAGTGAACTTTGATTTGTTGCAGGATTAAGAAATACCTCAAATAATTTCAGAAGGAGAAGACTATTGCCGCTGTCATTAGTAATGACGTTGTTTGACAGTAAGCTGGCGGGGTCAGTAGAGACAGACACAAAGAATTCTGCCTTTCCACTAAGCAGATTTTCTTATCTAATTCATTCACTGTCATATGACGACAAGAAATTGTAATCATCCAAGACATACTCATCAGTCAATCTAAGCTCTGCCCAGAGGTTTGGTGTCAGGGTCTGACAGCAAGCGCTGATTCTCAGGGGTTCAGTTTTCATCAAATTTTGGAAGGCCAGAGAGAGACTCCTGTGGCCTGTATTCCACAGTGTGAATGTCTTAAAAGTTAAATGATTTTTCATAGACATCACACAATGTTTCATTTTACTGTGTTGCAGAAATGAGGTAGATTTAGGTTCCATATCCTCATAGATTGTTTGGTGACTAGGAATGGATGTAAACAGAAAAGAATATTGACTGATCTAGCGGAAATGAAAGACAGGGTTGTCCAACATCATCTTTTCTTATATACTTTAACTTCCCCATGTTCAGCAGTGCACATGAATGAAAGACAGGGTTCCATCCCATCATCTTTTCATTTCTAGTGTAATATTCCCCTTTTCAACAAATCATGTAATCACATTTCCACGGATTATGTGGGAAATAGCCAGGATATTCTGTAACATCATCTTCTCATTTTCTTATCTTATATCCCCATTCTCATATTTTCCATTTCTGTAATATATGACTTCATTTCTGCTGATTTTGTGGAAATGAGAGGCAGACTTTCATATTGTCCTTGTGTCATCTTCCGCTCTCATCTTTGAAATTCATCAGTGAATGAAAGTTCACTGTGCTGTTAAAATTGCCCCATTCTTCATGATCTCAGAGGATGATATTAACTTCTATCTTTCTTTTTAGGAAAAATAATTACTTTTCAGCTGAAAGGGTGTAACAGATTATTTATTTTATTTAGTATTTTAGTATTTGTCTTGTATATTAAAAACAGGAATATCAGTCATATGATAAAAAAAATTTTGTGCTTAGATGCCAGGTGTAGGAAACTTTTTGGTGGATATCAGAGGCAGGGCTTATCATTCGCAAAATCAATTTTCTGTACTATGATATTAAATATTTTAGATTTTTTTTTTTTTTGCACAAGTAAAAGCATTGTTTTCATTTGCTTTGCTAAATATAAAAACTTTGTTGATCTCTCACTCTCAAATTGACATTTCGTTAATAATCCCATAATCTCATATGCAGGATTACTAGTTTCATCTAAAAAAATATATATATATATTTTGTGCCATGATCTCTTGTCTGTGAAAGACTCAAATTTTTAGTATGTCATCCTATGTTAAACTCTTAGGCCAAGGTCGGCAGTGAAAGCCGAAATCCACATTTTTTAGTTGAACATTCTTTTAATACTACAAATGTGAAGGAAGTGTGTTCCACATTTACCCCAGGGTAGTTTTTCATGTAAAATGTTCATGATCACCATGGAAATGCATGAAAACTGCCACCATTTTGGATTTTTTCCCTGTTTTTCAAACCAAATTTCTCATTAACTATCCTCACAAAACCACCAAATTTTGAAGAAACATTCTTTCATCCAATATAAAGATTTTGTCTGATCATTTTGTGGATATTTTGTAAAATGTATTTGTTGCTATTTTTTTTAAATTCCACTATATAGTAAAGGCAAATTTTCACATTTTTGGGAAGAAAAATTGTGGAAAAAAAGCTTTCTCGAATTTTGAAAAAAACATCATACAAAATCTTCATCTTACCTTGCTGTATTCTTTCTGTAGGTTTCAAATGAATCCCATGGTAGATTTTACAAAATTTGGGTTTTATTACAATAAAAGCACATTTTGAGTAAATCTCAATTTTCTAAATGTTTTCTCATGATTATGTCCATCTATGGTATTATTTCCTTCAGAATCTACCAGGAACACAGATAGGACACCCCTCCAGTTCTTCCAGTTCTCTCTGCTTTCTGGGTCTTGCACTCTTCATGATAGCCCGCCTCTTAGTCTGTTTTTATAACATTAATAACAACATCAAAACAAAAAACAGTATATCATTCAGCTCAGTATAATTTACAAGTAGAAACGACCTTCGAACTGCATTAGTTGCACACATTGAGCCAATAGGGACAGTCAGCCTTACCTGCAGCCTGCGAGCACACAGGTCACATGTAATCAATCCCTATATCGAAGTATAGGACTATGAAGGAACAATGGAATGTGTAAGTTTCTCATGACCCATATAAAATGAATGGATGTTTGGGCATGGAAAATTACATTGAAGGAGGGAATGGTCATATTGGCTAAGAGGAAAGAGGCCAGATTTTGTATCGATACTAAAATTGAAGGATTCTGTCAGATGCAAAGCTGCTTGTCTGAGCTATGAAATGAAGGCATTTTGATAAAAATTAAACAATTATGCACTTACTTCACTGTGCAATAACAACAATTTTAGGTCCTCAGAGTCACCTTTTGACCCAAAAAGTGCATTCCATTCTATCAACAAGAGGTCAAAGAATAAAGATATAGCTAGAACGCAAAATTGACAATTTTGACCCTCAACATCGATTTTCACTGCCGACCTTGGCCTTAATCTGCTATCATTTTTAAGCACAAAAGTCATGGTATTCAGAAGGATAATGGGAAGATGTGATATATTTTATAGTAATTTTTGCAGATAGCATTCATAAGATTAGGATGCCAACAGTAAAATTTTGAAGAAAAGTCAAAATTTTATTTTGTTTTGTAAATATATACATGCTTGTTATTTTTGATGGCACAGTGCTTGAAATTGCAAATTTTTCTTTTTTCATTCTAAATTGAACTCTGTCAATGTTTGTCAAAGTGGTATTTTTCTTTTGCCTTATTTAGAAAAATTACTAGTTTTCCAGTTAAATCTTTCCTCAATTTACAATGGATAATTACTAGGATTCAAATTTTTACAAAGAAAAAAAATGTTTTTTTAAGCATTTTTTCAGCATACTTAAGCATTATGCTGTCTTTTGTGTCACTATTTTTTTTGTTTGAACTGTTCTTTTTCCTGTGTACAAATGTGCAAGTCTGGACCTTAATCTGCAAATGGTTATAATTATTGGTGTCCTCATCTCTTGTAACAAGTAACAATGCAGAAATGAAAGGGAAACAGTACCCTCGGTCAGAAACAGTGCCAGGAATTACTTGTGCTTCACAGAAACCTTCCGTTCACCACATTTTGACTGTGTGATTTCTATATATTATTTCGTATTTACATCTTCACTCTAATTGTGAAGTCTTTATCTGAGGTAGCTCATCAGGAAAGTTGTATGTATGTTTCTGAGTAGCTAATTACATATTTCGGCATACAAGAAAAATAGAAAGGTAAAGTGATTTTTGTACAAATGAGTGGTTTACTACATCCACATTGAAAGAATCAGTTAAACTTTTCTATACATACTTTATGATTACAAAATGAGTGATTGACTGATTTTCTGTTTGTTTGGTTTGCATGTATCCATGTAGATTTACATACAAAAAGGTTGAAAAATTATTTTTTACTGTTTTTGCGCAAGAAAGAGATCTTCTTATGCTACAGGCATTTTTGGTTCATGAGTGATTTTTTATTTCCATTGTCTTTTTTTATCTTTGTTATCCAATGCTACTATCACAAGATCATCTCTGTTAACATGATTAAGGACAAATTTTTATGTATTAAAAATATCCGAAGGGTAAAGCAGATTCTAACAGCAACTTTGGTTTGGTGAAGTTAATAGCAAGTGATATTTCCCTATCCTTTCATTTTTTTTTTAATCTTTGTGGCTTTAAAAAAAAAATAATAATGAGAACAATAAATTTTTAAAAAAAGTAAAAGAAAATGTTTGAAGTAAAGTTTTAAAAAAGTGACCTGATTAATAGGAATTAGGTCAGATTCATTTCTTACTCACAGAATCTTAAGTCCAAAGTGTGTTGGTAGTTATCTTGACATCCAATCAATGTCAGAATGGCTGTACTGTATTTTTACTATGCAGTCTGCCTGCTAGTAATTTTGTTTGACCACTATAGAATACATGAAAATGTCAGCTCAGAAAATTGAATTCTCTTGTAGCATTCAAAAAATCTGGTCTGCTTGGCATAGAAATGTTTGCTTTTGTTTGTTTGTTTTTTGTTTTGTTTTGTTTTTTGTGAATGTGACATTGCTCTTAAATTGCGTTCCAAAAAAAGAAAATTTGAAAACACACATACATACACAAAATTATTCCCTGTAGTATAGCTTTTAATGTGATTAGTTACATTTCACATCATGTGTGTGTGCCAAATTTTATGCAGGCACACATGGATATGCATAGAGAGAAATAGATAGCTAGCATAGCTAGGTAAACTAGACTCTTTATGAGTTCAGTATACAGTTCAGAATACATACACATTTAAATATGTATAACAAGTGTATACATAATAGGTATGTTTGTATGCTGTTTGTAATCAGTCGTTAACACAACTTGTATCTGTTTTATTAAGACTAAAGGCATACAGTACCTGTATTGGTACAGACAGCTAATGCCATATTTAACAATGTGCTAGTCAGTGCTATTGTGTTAAATTGGCATTTATACAGGAAGTGTTTTTGCATAATATAAAATTTTAAAATATATATATACAATAAAGATTATTATCTTGATACTCATTAGTCAAATTAAAGATATGTAGTATGTTTTTAGATTTGAAATTTGGAGGTCATGATATAAACAAAAATGCTGTTTGCTAGTTTTTCATTCCTCAATTCAGTATATCAAACAAGCTATATTGAATGAGCTCCAGTAATGAAACCTCATATTTATTTTTTTATTCTTGTAACAGAGTAAGATTTTTGTAATCAGCTTTTTCTTTGTTGTAAGATAAATGAAATGAAATGCTGAAGAGATTTATTTTTTATAAATTTTTTAAAATGTTATGTTTTATTAACTCGAAGGTAATGGAGGAGTTGATATGTTAATTATAGATTACAATCACAGTTTTATTTACTGTTAAATGACAGGGGAATTGGCATTTTAATTGTAGATAACATATTTGTCACCACTGCCATCATCTTAGCTAATTGAAAATGTGCCTTTACGAAAAAATGAAATCATCATGTCATCACTCAACATCACATCATTGTTTACCTTTATCCCATCAAGATAGATTTCACCTCAACTTGCAAATCCTCAATTGCCCAGTAGATAACATTATATCTGAGAGATTTCCATGATGAGACTACTGACTATTGGTAATAAATAAAGTGAATATTTTAAACATGCAAGAAAGAAAAAAATGTTACCTAAAACTGATAATTCTTCAAGTTAATTCTTAAAGTGTCAACCAAACTTGCTCATGTGTTAGGGAGCTTTATAATGACATTGATATTTACATTGCAGAAATGTTCAGTTTATGGTTTATCATTCTACGGTAAGAGAACTGTGTGACTACAAGGTAAACTGTCTGGAGAAGAATTCCAGTGCCAGATAGTGATGAGCAAAACTTTGGTCTGATGTGGGCTGTCTCCTATAGAGTTGAGATATCCGGTTGTATCTAGAACCTGACTTATGCCTATTGAAAGTACATACAGTGCACAGCTGGTTCACAACTGAACCTTTTGGCACAAATTATCTGAATGGGTTTGTTGATCCATGGACATCATTTTTGGACAGACTCTTTGACAGGTTTATTTGATTTTTCATTGATTGTTGCTTATTTAGTTTACTAGTATTCCCAGATTGCATGAGCTATATATTATATTTGAAATTAAATGAATACAGTATACAGTATTTATGTCCAAAACACAAACTGACTCTTCTTCAGACCAGTTTCTTGTGCCTAAGATGGTACATTCAGCAACTCAAGTTCATATCGGACAATTGAGGGTTTTTACTACAAATTTGTAGCATGGATACTCAAGATTATTATATATTTCGTGAATCTCGATATTGGTAGTGTGTCATTTTTAACCTACAGGGCTATTCAGAGCTGAGATTCTGAATGATTGATGCATAATCATTTTCAGTGTATTTTATTATAAGTTTTTGCTTCCCACCATTCCTTTATCTTACCCCAGGACTTCCAGTCATGCATTCTGAATTTTTTATTCTTTCCTTCCTCCTTTTTATTAACGAATAATGCTTCTACTATAAATTTGTCCCAGGTCATAACATCCCAACGTTTTGAGTGCCTTTTTGTGTATCACGGCATGTGTTGTCGTTGAAAGGTTGATCTGTATAAATGCTTTTATGAGTGAATGTACAAGCTTCAGTATATTTATTAAAATTTAACAAAAATATATTCCTATTTACAGTATGAATATATATTTTGTAATGAAGTGAGAGAAGGCGTGTGTACGTTTAGTCATCAAGTCATTATTTTTCAGAATGTTTGTAGTAGAAATGATAATATCAACTTTAATGATTTCTGAGGCCTGGTATGAGAATGGATTGAGATTATATATGTATCCATCATTGCTTGCAAGGTCTTTTGTCTGAGCTATAAACAAATGTACTTGAAATGCTTTCTCTTCTTTTTCAGTGAGTGTTTGTGTGACTATTAGAGTGTGTGTGCCTGTGTTTGTGTGTCTGTGTATAAAAGAGTAGAAAACTGCCATTTTTTAAGACATCATATGCATGTAGTCTCGAGTTTATAGTGAGTTTTTTTTCTCTCTTTGTTGCCAAGTGTTAGTATCAGCTGCATAGCAATGCAGAAAATGTTTATAATACAAAGAAACTTTGCACAGAATTTTTGGATTTTTCTTTTATATTTTTCTCAACAGGGTGCAATCAGTAGCAGTATAATGGTTCACTTAACAAGAGCGCCTTAAATTTTTTTGAAGTTTTTCTCATTTTGTGTCATGTTACAGAGGGAAATTTGTTGTAGCTGACTTTTTATAATTAATCAAATCATGTCATGAAATTATTATGCCATGGTAGCATTCTATCTTCAGTTTCTGCATTGAAATTTCCTGCCTTATGTATTTTGAGTTGGAAAGTTGATTTTTATAAGCAACTGGACATTTTAGTTGAAGGAACAGTTGAAATGTCACATGCACAAAATTGTTTGATTAGCATTCTTTCAAAGAATTGGGTTTTATGAATTACAGTTTTCATATATGTGTATTATGTTAATTGCATGGACGTTTAGCTACTGATTTGACAGTGTAGTTGAAAGAATGCATAGTTTCATTGTTATGATTTTTTTTTAGTTCATAAGGTTTTGCACATTGCAATTTTGTTAATCATTTAAGTGACAGTTTATTTAAAGTGTTGAGAAAGTTTTAGAGTTTACAAGATTTTTTGCTCATATTGGGTTGTCATTTGACTGACAGTTTTGTTGAAAAGACCGTCGCTGTATGAAATGGCAGAGTACAATATATTTTATGTACAGGGCTATATTTGTTTGGCAATTCCGTTAGAAACACAGTACAAATGTGCTTTGACAAAATGCCTTATTCCTGACAAGGCTGTTTTGGTGCAGTTAATTTGTAATTTAATTTTGAGATCTTTGTTCTACGGCATATGAAACAAAATGCCATGAGAGATCTTTGTGCCCAGCCCTATTACTTCCCTTTGCCAAACAAAAGTGGTATTGGGCAAGCAGTGTAAAGAGGAACAAATTTCTTTACTTCATTCCATCCGAAAGACTGATCACCAAAAAATTTGATAAAATTATAATAATAATAAGAAAACATTCTCTTTATACTATATTTTTTAAAAAATTTTCATGATGTATATTTTGAGAAAAGAGCACACAATTTTTTTTCCTACTTGTTCAACACCTCTTTTGTCTTGCAAAACATTGCCAAATCTCCCATTGCCAAACAGTGGGAGTGATACAGTGGGGTTTTTTTTCGTACTGTGAAAAGTGATATACCTCTACAGTTGGGTCTGGTTCGAATCAGCCCCATGAATCTGTGGAAAATTGTTGACTTCAAACAGGGTTGACATTAACCAGTACAAAGATATAAGGGGAAAAAAATAATAGTGATGCTGAGAGAGATTGACTTCATACTTTAAGTGAGTTGACTTTATGTGGACTGCAGTGTATGTATGAATAGGTGGGATGTACATGTAGTTGAACTGTGGCATGGAAGGCATTTGGTCATACATACATGTAGGCCTATATATGTTAGGGTAAGAATTTGTACCATCTTAATGCACATGACTGCTGAATCGCCAAAGCTAATTCAATTGTTCAACTGACAATCAAATTCAAACAGTAGTTACAGTATTTCTGTTGTGAAGTTACAAAATTGAAAGAACAGCTACGTGTTATGAAATTACAGTTTACATGATTATTAAATGGCTGATTGAATGATATCAGTTTTAGAGAAAAAAAAACATGTCATGAATGAATCCTCACTGGAAAGTTGCATAATATGCTGATTTTGATTTTCTGTCATCTGACTGCATCACAGAGCTATATCTTTAGAGAGATGAAAGTTTTGATTTTAAGTTTGGTTTAAGAACAAAAATTAACGGCTTGCCAAGTTTCTTGTTCTTTGACTTGTAGTACATTGCATGAAAGTTTCTTAACAGATAATTGTACATTGTATTAACAACAGGTTAGTCTGCGTAGTTGGCAGTTCATGTACTTAATATATGTATTATAATGAGGAAGTCGGTCAAATAATGAGAACAATGCAGTATACAACTGTTTCCTTAATGCAGTGAAAATTTTAATTTGAATCATGCTTTGAGGAATAATTACCAATTATTATTAAGGAAACAAGGAAAAGCTGTTGAGCTCAGGCATATAGGAAATCATGCCTACAATTCGAATGTGAAAATATATGTATATATATGTATGGCCATGTGGATAGGCGTCTGCTACTAGATGCAAATCACAATCATAGACATTGCAGCTTTGAATTTCAGATCCTTTCACTGAGAGATAAGCAGGATTGAAAGTTTAGAACCTGCATTTTTTATCGGTTCCCTGGCATCTTGGTTAGGGAAGCCCAATGTCTAGCTTCTTGGAGAAGGGCAAATATATTTCGTGTATGTACATTACGCATGTTAAAGAACCCTTGGCATTAAAGAATCGAATGAAGAATTCTGGAGAAGCTGCTGTCCAGTCAAACTTTTTTCAAATTCCAAATTTTTACCCAGAAAAATTCTTCTCACCAAAAACAGAGCAGCCACTTAAATCTGAGATAACCATACTTTCTTGGGATTGAAAGACTACATTTTAAAAAAACAGAAAACAAAAAAAATTATCTTAGATCCTGTTATTTGAAACAGGTGAGGCAAAAAATTATGAAAAAAATGACTAACGAGAAAAAAGCATTTTCATTATATGGTAGTCTTCCCCCCCCCCCCCCTCCCCCATTTTCTCTTTCATATGTTTCATATAAGAAGAGAAAAAGCAATTTTTTCCTTCTTTACAATGCTTTGGTCGGTATCTCTTGTATTTGACAGAGGAGTGGGGAAGGGGGAGGGTGGGTAATTTTTCCGGAGGGTCAAAAGGGCTCTTGCCATTTACGATTGGCCTACTATTTTGCTCATTGAAAGAGAAAAACATCAGTGAAACGTTTGATCCAGATCATCCATAAAGGGCGATATCTGAAAGGTGGCAAAGGTAGCGAACATTAAGTTATGTAACAGTAAAAGTTGTGCACTCAAGAGCGACATAGTTTTAGGGAGTGACTGTCTTGATAAATCTGATAACGCGTATGTGAAACTTGAAACATATCCATGACTTTGACTGTATATAGTGAGTTTTGTGTTTGGAAAAGTTCAAACCAGAAATGAATTTGTAATTCGTTTGCAGTTACTGTTTGTTACAAGTTCACATCAGTTGCATCTGTTACACATTGTGTTATTATTGCCTATTGTATTGTTAGTGCCCATGGGAAATAAACAACTTGAACATAGCACATTACATGTGTGTATCGCATACATTTTGCTTTTGTTTTTTTGTACTTGTATATAATAAAAACAATAGGATATTTATGTGTATGTGTGGGTAGTTGTGAAGTTTAGCCCCTTATCTTTATTGCCAACATCTTGATGTCAGTATTTCAACCTATCCCTCGTTAATGTTTTCTTGATTCCTGCCATGTGTATGTGTGTCGATTATCATTTTCTTTCTCTCTTTTAATGGGTACGTGATTTTTATCAGCATGCATCAATCCCTATTTCTAGCTCAGTACTGACGACAGCCCTCCTGGCATCTGACAACACTTATGGGGATGATTTTCTACCATGGGTTGCCATATTACAATTCCTGTCTCTGTGGACATTTTTCTATTTAAAATCTCGGCCCAATTATTCACCGAGGATAACACATTGTTTAATGATTGATATGGTTATATAGTCATATAATTTACAGAACCTTGTTCAGTTTAGGCAAAAATTATGAGGTAAAATTTTTTTCCAATGTTTTGTTAGATACTAATATATGTAATTAAAATTATGCTCATGAATGGTGAGTATTGAATCATTTAAGTCTTATTGCCAATTTTATTAGCCTACATACAGTAATCATAGCAAGAAATGAAAGTTAGTCAAGTGATACAACTGTGGCTGGATGGGCGGGTGGATAGATGAACGGGGGGATTAATGGATGGATAGAGGGAGGCATAGCGAGATGGAGGAATGGATGGATGAACTTATATAATACTATCTTTCTACGTGCAGACGGACGGACGGACGGATGACTGTCCGAACGCACTGACAAACGTTTACGTAGACATCGGAGAGAAACATGTCATTATTGTCATCTTTATGATAGCATGCTTTTCAGCTTGACCATAGCACACCTTATTCCTTGGACCCTTTTTATTACTGAAGTAGAGCAACATGTAGGATGAGTAATGCATGTATAGCATGCTTTTCAACCTCCTGCGGGTGATCATCGTTGTGGGACCGCCGAGAAATCCCTCCGCAGGACTGGTGGTTGAATGTCTTAAATAAAACAAAGAGAACGTAACAAGTAAGAT